>VNWX01000369.1:0-23455 GCA_009869905.1 Ceratophysella communis | reverse complement strand
GCATGTACGCAGCTTCGTAATTAACCACTATTGACACAACAACCCTGTCATTACGAATCCCTCAGTTAATTAGCACGAAAATGGGGACTTGAGCTGGTCTACAGAACAGAATAAAATGCACACACACGGCGGAAAATCCATGACGTCTTGTTTATCCTTACCTTCTAATGACAAGGCTTACTTTCTCATGACTCATGCAAATTGAAGGGAACAACTCGACTTTCGTGCTGGTGGTTTCCAGATTAGCGTCAATATGCGTAGACTTTCAATACCTACTGCATTACTTGTCAGTTGCGTAAAGTTGCATAATCCTGTAAAACCGGATATCGTATCCTAAATTTCCCACCATATTCTAAGCAAGCATTTGCAATATGAGCCGAGTAAAACAGGCGAAGACAGCTAAATCGAGATGACGTGTTACAGGCTTTAGGCCGTAGTTCATACAGGATTCTTACTGCCTGAATTGCTGCTAATTGCTAATACACAGAGAATGTGATTGTTATTCTAGCATAAGAAAATGCACGTGGGAGATGTAGGGACAGAGGAATTGTTAAATGCACATTTAGAATAGTAAGTCACGGTCAGGGTAATAATGCTCGTAGACAACAGGTGTGACACAATGCCCATTTGTCAGGTAGCTTGGCATTCAACTTCAACCTTCCCGAGAAGATTAAAAATAATTCCCATTATTTTTTGTGCTTATTACTCAGGCTCTATGCATGCGCCTCTTCCACGTTTTAAATTTTAATATATTCATGCTTGGAATGAGGAATACCCACTTGTGGCTATGTCTCATCTTGATTCTAGTATCAAGGAGTAGGTTCATTATTAGCTGGTAAGGTACATCCAGCAGGTAACATGCAATGCTGATAAACTTGAAAATAAAAGAAGACCATTGTCGAAGACCAGGGTTCAGTTGCAGTTACACAATTCCAGACGCTTGTTAGCAAGAAATTTTGTGTCCTCCAGCAAGCAAAAATCGTACAGTCGGACAGGAAATTTTATTTCTGGGGCGGATCAAGCGCAATAATTACCAGGATGAAGATCGTGTTTATTGTTCTCGGACTCACGCTCATCTTCGCTATTACCGCTGCTTTACCCGCTCTGCAAGAAGCTCCGAAAGAATGCCGGAGGCACGACGACTGTCCTGCACGACATTGCTGCACTATCGGTAAGTACATATTTAGACTTAAAAACGCAAGATCTTATTCAAGCTCCATAAGAATAGACAGTTATGTGCATTTGGAAATCTAAGCAAATGCTAGCCTCCATCTTTAGTCGTGTGTGGCGTGTACTGCAAAATAGTTGTCCTAAATTCGTACCTACTACAACAGTAGGTGAACCATCCATTTAATAACCAAGTACATTAGTTTACTTGCTGTATTTTGGAATGCTTACAGTCACGGGTTTACATTGCTGCTGGAGTTATTTAGATAAATATTTATTTATATTTTTCTGACACTTGAAAGCCGGAATTTCAGTCCAGAATTTCCCTGCCATCTCAGGCTTTCCAGTTTTAGGTCAATGTGAATCCAAACATTTTTCCTGGTACAAAATAGTAATGTGATTTTTCCTGATCTCTATTAACTTGATTGGATTATCTTGGAGAGGTCAAAGCACTCTATTGCTAACCTAGTTCAAAATTACTGAGAAAGGCAATGATAGGCCTAAGCTTGTGGGATACGAGCATGAGCAGGGTGGAATATGGCTTTATCGAAAACCACATTGAAAATCCTCGTACAGGATATTTCGATGGACGCTAGTGCTCCTAATTTTAAAATCCAATTAATACTAAGATAAGCCCAATTTGTGAATCCTAGGTATGACCAGATACAGCACCCCACAATGTTCCAACTTTGGAAGGACCAATGATACTTGTCGACCTTTTGGCGGAGCACCCAAAAGCTACAGCCTTTCCTACCCCGGGCTGAAAAGTGCAGTTGAAGTGGAGAGTGCCTATCTGATGTTCTGTCCCTGTGACACTGCTTTCTCCTGTGACTTGGCTTCTAATACGTGTCAGGAAAAGACGAGCGGACTCAAGAATGACAAAGATGCCAACGCCATTGAAGAATAAATAGGTCCCCAAACTCCGCTACAGTTCTCGTAGCTCTGCTGTTATTACTTTGGTGTACAATCACATTCCTCTACATTCCTGTAGGAAATGTTAACTTTTTATTAACATAAATTATAATTTTTCTACTGCTTCTTCTCATTTCTTGTATACTTTGAAAATGAGTACTTGGTTATCTCTTTAAACTGTTCACGACTTAAGTACACGTGTGTCTTATCGCTTACACAAGCTACAAACTATTTTGTACAAGTTGAATTTTACAAATAGAGGGCGAGAATTGTTTTACAAAAATTATAAACAACTAAACAATAATTAAAAAAACACGTAAGTACTGATACATAATAACATAACTCATACTTGAAACATGATTTGATTGCATAAAAAAGTGCTATTTGTTTACTCTTGTAACGTCATCTCGAGCGGGATTCCTAGTCGAGAGCATGGATCTCTCTCAGAACCGCCAGCATAATATCATCTAATATATATTCTAAACGTAAAATAGTGTAGGAGACGCGGCGGCGGTAAGTCTCACTGAAACGAACTGGCTGTCATTATTCTTTCTCGGAGGTTTTGTAAGCATGGCAGAAACGCGAGTCTCCATAATTAACACATTTTCCACGAACAAATGCCTCCTGACACTTCTCTTCCCCCACTCACTCTTGGTTTACGGAGACCCCGCAAACTAAACTTTGAGTTCTCTCATATTTCACTTCACTAGTCATCTTCATTATCTCATTAGAACACGGGTCCTTAACTAATGATTCTAGGCTAAAAAGTTTTACAAAATAATAGGAGGAAGATAAAGTTAGGCGGGGTCTTAGTCAACGCTTTCCGTTCCGTTGCTCTTACCACTATTTATTAGTTATACATGGACAACAGTAACGGGTCAAAAAGTTAGGGTTTTTGTTCACTCGAGTCGAAGAAATATTATACCGTTCACTCTGCTGCTCAAATAAATATACCACTACTCACAACGGTACAGTCTTATTATTCCACACTCTTTTGCTATGCAAAATACAACGGAACATGAGTATTTTTTTGCCAAAACATTCATTCCTAGACTAATACATACGATAGAAAATAGAAAAATTAAAAAAACATAACGGCAGAAAAGAGAATATTAAACGTGCTGGCTCATGCATACAAAAATCACAATATAAGATATTTCACCTGGTCAAACAGTAATTCTCATGTCATTCCTTTGTCAATTCGCAGGGGTTCGGAAATTGGCACGAGTATAAAAGCTACAAGAAGTTTATCTTGTAATTTTAAAAAATATAAAAAAAATCATTTAACGTGGTAATAAGGTGGTTCTGTTTAAAGTTCATCCTGGCTCTATACACTTTGAATAATACATGAGAGAAATCAAGATACCAGATACCTATGAACTACAGGCGGCGGAAATACCCGTGCTTTCCCCCGAAAAAATACTGTTAGCAGACAGTTAAATCTATAGCGTATACGGTGCATTGATTACTTGAACAGCGGGTGCGTGCAGCCATTTCGACGTGCGAAATTGGAAAACGTAAAGACGCGGAAGAGACGTGCTAAATAGCCTCCCAAACCTAAAGCTGACCGAAGAATTTGCTTGACAACCGGACTGCATGACGGGCCTCACAACTCAATGGGGTTAATTAATTTGTTCATCAAGCCGACGGAAGTAAGTGTAATTGGAACTAGGAGACAAGTATCACGGAAGGTGGTTTGATGATTTGAGGGCTGCATCATTCATTCGGTGACGAAGGAATGAAATCTTCGAATGTCATACGACGCTTTCCTCTTCCAGCGTCTTGGACATCTTTTTCGCGGCCTGACTTCTTCCATTACAAGTATTGGGGTTACTAGCACTGTTTCCACCACCGCCGTTGGCGTTACTGCTCCCTCCGGCATGGGCATTATTACTATGCGTTGGTTGAACTAAATTGGCACTATTGGTACTAGAGGGGGAGTTGAGGGTGTTGGGGAGTGTAGGAGTGTGTCCATGACTATAGCCGTAAGTGTTCTGAGACTCGGTGGGACTCATCTGACTAACTTGCTGCGTGCAGTTTCGCTTCTCCACCCAAATGGCGTACTCGGCCTGAGCCAGCAGCTTCTCGACGTGTTCCAACTGCTCCTTGTGTGACAGGAGTCGCTGGAGGCCGGCCGAGTGGGAGTTGCTGTCAAGAGACTCGGTCCGTGACAGAATGTGCTCCGTCTGATTTAACAAATGTTCTACACGACCCACTATCGAATTGTTTGGAGTGGGATTGGGGATGTACACGGGGGTGGCGGAGTGGTATATGGCAGAGGAGGGGTTGGAGGGCGAAGTCGGGGTTCGGTCGTACAGCGGCGTTGACCCTGGAGTCCGATGTTTGTTCGGCAACGGCAAAATCGGTAACCGCCGCACATCTTCTATCGAATTTCTCCGATATTCTCTGCAAGGTTAGAAGAGCTTCGTCGGATACCACTTTTAAAATGCTTTTTAAGTAAACGGTCAAACTATCGTACCTGGCATACACAACTTCAGGAACGTCCATTCTTCCCGTTTTGGAATGCATGTCTGAGACAATACCAGAGTCAGGTGTGACGTCATGACTGGACTCACTCGAACAATATGGAGGCGGGCTTCCAACTCCCGACAAATGAGTTGACCCGTTTCCTCCAAGTTGAAGTACAAAGTTTCTCCCAGGATGACCCCCGGTTGGAGTTACCATGGTCGAAGATGGGGCAGTGCCGGGATTGTATCGGGCTCTGTCGATGGTTCTCGCCAGTTCAGCCCTTCCTACATTCACACTTCCGTTTGAATGGTGGAGATGCTGCGGGTGAAAGTTGAAATGACCTGGACGCGTGGCTGGACCACCGTTCAGATTTGGTATTGACCCAATTTGCTCAATGGTATGGGCTAGAGGAGGACCTACTCCTTCTGAAATCAACGAAACCAAACCTTGAAATAAGTCTTGGAAAAGCTGGACATGAGCGTTCCGGGGTTCGAACGTACCCATTGTATGCGTCATGTTATGCCGGGGTCTTGATGTGTCGTAGATAGAGTCAATAGTTTTAGTTAAATCTCTTGAAATGGAATAAATGTAATCTCTAGGAGCTGAGAGAAGAACTCGGTCCGAGCCGCTGTGGTTGGAGCCCGTTGAGGAGCCCGCATTGACCATAGAAGCTATCTTCACACTCTCGAGACTAGCGTAGATATTGCTCGTCTCACGCTCATCTTTCGAATTGGGACCTCCGGTGCACAAGAGTGGGTTGTCGTGCTGGTGGTTAAGGTTGACCTCCCGGGAAATGGCGGGGGTTCCGAAAACAACTTTGGTTACTAGCAAGCTAGCAGGCGCGGGTTCCGGGAGCCGCAGACCTTGTGGAAATCCATCCACCGGGGTACCAGGTAAGGAGTGTGAAGGACCATTCCCCAGTCGGAGTGGTAAACCCCTACCAACACTGGAACGGTACTCTCCCATTCTTTCACCTGAGAAATTGTTAGAATCGTATTGTTAAGGATACTGCTCTTTGTGCGAGCTTCGATCGATTTCAAAAATGGCTTACCAGGTAAAGCCCGCTCTCCAAACGTTTTGCCTCGCAGCGAAGATCGGCTCTCGGTGTGTCCAAGCACATCCGCTCGAGTATTTGAACTACATTGTACGGCCAAATTATTAGAGTAAGTCAACAAGCTCCAGAAACCCTAGCTGTAGCCTTAGGGTGAAAGCTATTTGTTTACCTGTACATGGGTATACACCGCTGAACAGCAGTGTTTGAGGAAACCATGGTTGGGAAGATATCCGCATTCATCAACCCAACATTACTCTTATTAATTGGAACTCGCGTAAGCCTACTGTCGACCAAAAATCAATTACAGGAATTAGGTCATTAGTTGAAGCGCACAAGGAGGCGGAATCCAGTTGGAAATCGTTCATTTAATGGGCATACCTCAGGAATCGCACATCAGCCGAGGAGATGGTTACGAGCAAGAGTAGAATGACTATGGCAAACTCTAACATTCTAGCACATAAACTGAGGACCCAGCCCGTCCACGTTGAAGACATCTCACACTCACCACGACCCTGGGAAAGGTTATCAATTCATTAGTTTCCTGTGCCACCTAATCCCGGAGCTTATCCCGTCCCCAGACTTACCATTCCCACGGAAATGATGATCATCGCACAGAGACTTAGAGCTAAGAGAGCGGCTCCGAACATAGCTCTCGCTTGCAAACAGCCCCATTTCACCACGAACCCTCGCTTCTTGAGTGAGTTCATATTGTTGTTCCCGTTTCCACTCTGACCCATGTGCCCTGTTCCGTGATGTCCGCTCACGTACGGGTTAGAATTGCCGTTATTCATGCTGGTGGCCCGCTCATTGACAAGGCGGGAGTAGAAGGGCTGGAATTTGTACAAGTAGGCGGCCGCCAGGACTGCGAGAGCGATGTGTGCAAAGATCCAGGCGAGCTGGGAGAGAAGCCCGTGGGCCGGTGGGTGTAGAGAAGCGCCCAGGGAAAGCGCCAGTGGTGGGAGGAGGGATACAAGAGATAGAATGAGGATCATGTGGTAAGAAATGGTGTAGGCCTTGGTAAAGGGGAACGGGAATCTGGCCAGACGGAGGAGGAGGAGGACGGTGACGGTGAAGACCGCGGAGGGGAGCGTGGAGATGAGGGGTAGCCATGGCGGGCGGGAGTCAGGGGCGCAAAACCAGCCCGAGAGCAAAATAAAAGCACGCGAGGCCGAGGTCAGGAACAGACAGAGCAGAATGATGGCGAAGGGGAGGAAATCTGTCAGAATAAAATGAGGAGCTTGATTAGCGCTCGTCGCTTCAATTGAGCGGAGTGACAGTGGTGAGGAAGAAGACGTACCTTTGAGACCAAAGTGGAGCGAGTAGAAGACGATGAGGGCAAAGACGAGACAGAGCACGCTCGTGATCCCGAAGAGGATTCCCATCAATTTGCACTGGTGTTTCCAGGCACCGCAGAGTGCATCACAGACGATGTACTTGGGCCCTGCAATAATCATAGCCAAGAATTGGGGGATGAGCACTATGAGCAGGCTGGAACCAGAGACAGCTTTCTAGAGTGTGCTCGGCCACACGGAAGATTTGAATACAAATAAAAGGAATTTCTTCCCCAACAAAAGCAAAGATCTTTCCGTCTCAACAAGCATTAAACTTTCTCGGTAGGCCTCTACAGCTTTCCCCACAGCCCGATCTTCTTTCATACCCGCAGCCGTTATGCCCACCGCAATTCCTGTTTATTCTAGACGTGCTTTGGCGATTTAAAGTAATGAATTACCTAACCTAGTCTACGCTCACTCGAGCATTCACTCTCAACACGAGTCTTTCTGTCACTGAGGTAAACATTCCATAAACCAACCTTTGCAGCAAATGCACTGGAGGAAAATGAGAAGTGTTAGAGAGCTTTCTCTCATGCTTTCTCTCATGGAAGGTTTCTCTCACGGCCTCTCTCCGCCAAATGCAATTTGGAGACCCAATCTATATCCCAATCTATGAGCATTTACCCTCCCGCCGCCAAAGCACAGAAACGGAATTGAATTCGGACTTACCATTTTCCTCAACGTGTTCTTGTCCACTCGCTCCACCGTCTTTGTAAATTCCCCTCTTCCCCTGAATCTCCCCTCCGTTGCCCGAGCCCAAGTAGTTCTTATTCTCATTCAGCCCAGCGTCTTCGTCGTCGTATGCGTTGACCTCCCTTCGCCCCTCGTCCAAATGATTCCTCTGACCGGTGGAACCGGGGCTCGGGTTGTAGCGGGAGCCTTGATCACGATCCTCCGCTGCGCCGCCATGATTCGTGTCCACGTACGAGTCTCCGTTATCCTCAGGAATGGTACTTCGTGACGTGGCCAGGTTGCTAGGATTGGGGAGGGTGTGTTTAGGGATGGCAATGTTGTTGGTCATCTGATCCATGTTGTACATGGTGGGAGACCCTCTGGAGCCGACAGGGGATGGGACAAATACGGGGTTTTTGGGATTATGCGGAAGGCCGGCTCCATGGCCCGACGAGCCGGGATTACCCGGGCTCTGTGCACCATTGTACGCGTTGCCGTAGACCCGATTCGAATGGGCATCTCCAGTGTAGTTCACTTCCGGAATTAGATCTACAACAAACAAGGGAGAGAAGTCCATTAAACGTAAGCTCCAGCAGGGACTCGAACCAATCCTCGGCTCTTATTGGGGCTAAACTAATAAAATCTACAAAAAAATCCCATTTCCGCTAAATGTCACAGACTTGTGCTGAAGAAGGAAACACAAAGTTTCGGGAAGTAAATCTGCATAACAAACCCAGAGGCAGCAAGAGGCTTTCCTCTTTCCCGCTTTCAGTATACATGTACTTAAGGGAACGTAACAAACTTATCATAGTCGACGTGGATATTCCGCACTCCTTGCTAGCTATTGCATTTTACACAGTTCTCCGACCATAACAAGATCCCGAAATCTAATTAAACTTGATGTTCAGAATCTATGTTTATCCCTTATCCCTCGGTACCAACATTCCGCATTACCGGTAGTGATATATTCCAACCATTTCCTACCATACTCCACGTCCGTTTTCTCTAAGGTAAATAACCCGCAGTACTCTTGTATACAAGGGACGTACTGAGAATTCGCCACGATTACAGGCTTGACTCAGCTTTCCTTCATCGGACTCCTTGCCTTACCACTAACTGATTATGGGCTTACCGTGCAGATCAGGCAGCGTGGGTTCCCACTGGGGAATTCGACCAGAGCTCCCAGCCAGAATCCGTGTGACAGCTGGATTGGATAGAATAGGATTGAAATCGAAGGGATCCCCTGGAGCCGCTGGTGTGATACCGAGCAAAGGGTGAGCGTCGGAATCAGCTCCAGTCTCACTGTTCCCTGGAACCGCCTCTACCCCGCTTGACCCCGAGCCCACTTTCGAGAAAACAGCGTTGACATCTTTCTCCAGTGGTTTCGATGGCGGGTGTCCACTCGAGCTGCTTCCACTGGATGGTGGCCCGCCCGATTCATCACTTTCACCGCCACTTCGGCCGGGAAGGCTGTTGTTGACGGAGTCTCTTGACTTGTCTGCGCTCTGCTCGCCCCGCTGGTGGGGCGGAACGAGAGGCTTGTGTTTTTGGGTGGGAGTCTGGAAATGGCGTGGGGGTGACTGAGTCGAAAGATGGGGCGGGGTAGGGTGGTTCAGTAAGGGCGGGGGAGGTGGGCGCCGTCCGAAGGCTTCTCCGCCACGCGACATCCGAAGGAAGCCCTCATCTGAAAGCAACAAGGAAACAAAAGATCAGTACCACTTGAGCCAAATCGAATTGCCAAATCGCCGGAAATGCCAAGGGGGCTCCTAAACACTACAACCCCGTAATAGAGCTCCTTGAACGGCGAGTGCTCGACTCTCTATTCTATAACCGTAAAGAATTATGTAGGCACTTTGGTGCTGGATTTGTCACCCAAATCCTCGCCACACTTAGCAGGGGATAGGGAGACCACTTTTGAGCGTCGTAATCTGCCTAACTTCCAATTTGCGTTTCTGGCAAAAGCGGTGTTCTATGGACTCTTGGCGGTGGAGCTCAAGTGACACACACTCCATAAAGCAGAGTCTTAGAAGAAGAGGTCGGGAAGGGAGATTGAGAACTCCGTTGGGACTAACAGGTTGTTCCGAACATGAACTGAGCTCATAAAGTCTGTCTCGAGACTCGCTCTCTTCCAGCCGAGTAGAGCGAGCGGAGGCCTAAACGGCGGCAAGAGCCCCGAATCGGCATTCTGTCCTATACAGAAAAGCGGACTTGGATCCGAGTTTGGGAAGGAAGTCCATAAGTAAAGCGGAGAAAGGGACATGTATCAGGGCACCTATTGTAATGTCATGATTTATCGAAATGGATACTTTTTCCTGGGAGAGCTGGACTGATTCGAACTGGGACTCCGTCGTTGAAAACAATCCCATTTTTATTGATAAAGACGTGAGGGGAGATAGGAGAGAGATGCGGAGCTCGGCACGCGGCCCACCACTCCCCAGTGCAGAGCAAGACAAAGGCCAATCTATTCACATTCCTCTCCATTTCTCTAGCCAGCATCCGCGACCGAATATTCAATTCAATTCAAAAACCCTTTTCTCCCAATTTTTCAGCAGCAAGAGGGGAGACAAGACAATTTACACGTCTCTCTCTTCACAGCACCGTTCAAGCCTCCACGACCCCAGATTCAATCTCCTTAGCTCTGCCTGCACGGAATGCCAAGACAAGAGACACGAAATCCTAGAGATGCTTTCCAGGTCGTACACAACCTGCCTGGCCAAGTGCTGGAGTGAGGAGCAGATGACGCAATCCGGCAAGGAAGGGCAGGTAATACATTGTTTCTCCGCACCCAGATAGATCGAGATTCAGGAGGCCTTAAATGCGTGTCTCTCCGCCCCATTTATCACTTTTATGTTCGAAATGAAAAATCCATTTCTGCCATTACCCAGGTATATTAGGAGGAAGTGATGGGCTCCATAGCTCACTCTCCCACACAGCCGTAACCCGAACAACAGACACAGTCCGCCAGATCTCATGCATACTGATTGAGCGTGAGAGAGGCAGTGGGAAAGTCCATCGGAGCGATTCAGGCCCGATTTCGGTTTATCTATTTCAGAAGAGGGGTTGAGTGTGGTGCGATGCCAGAAGTGAGAGTTGAACAAGTCGGCGGATAATTTGGAACGGGGCGAAAGACAAAGGGGAGCAGAAGACGAGGAAAGTCATGTTGCTCTGGTCTTTGGCAGGAAAACAGAAAGGGCAAGAAGCCGCCGCTGCACCCTCCATTATTCCGGTTCCATTATCCAGGAGCACTTTAGTTCTAGACAAAACTCATTAGAGATTGGGGCTGTGGAAGCCGGACTTGGGCAGGCGGAGATACAGAAGGTTGCGTTATTGCCCTGGATGGCATGCCAAAGAAAGTCATGAATCTTCACTTAAAACGACTTCGAGCAGGGAGCAGCCTATAAGGTAAGTCATAATAAATTCAGACGGAAGTAATCTCCTTCATTTTGGGAGAGTTAAGAAGGGCCTTCTAAGCAGCCGCGGAATCTCACTTTAAAACATGAACTCACAGAAAAGCCGAGCCAAAATGCTTAGACAAGTGCGAGAGAGGGCCAGAAAAAACTTTCTGGTTCTTGGACACACTCTTGTAGTGAAAGATGACTTTGTCTGATCAAGCAACTTTTCTTTCATGTCTCCCCACTCTCTTAAACATGAACTTCTTCAATTCTCCAGCTTTAAGTAGAGGCAAAAAAAAAGAAGACCTCCACATGACCAAGAAGGCAGACAAGGACTCGGGTTCCAGCAGTCTTGCCCGGCCACATCCTGCGCCTCCCAATCCCAATTCAGAACAGATTCAAGTCGAGCATTCATTCAACCCTTTGACTCTTTGAGCAGCACTTGCTGACTATCGCCACTTGATAGCTCCTATCCGTCCATCCACTCAGAACCACTCTGCTTGAACTCAGTTTTGGGCGATTGGCACTGGGCAAGCAGATTGAGTGGGGAAATGAGCCAGAGTCATAACGAGTGCGGAATGACAACTCTGTCCGAGAGCTGGAGAGAAAAGCTGTCCCTATCCACCTAATTTATGTCCACTTACGGACACAAATGCCGGGTGGACGCTCGTTATATCATCATCAGGCGGCGGGGAGAGAGACCCAGCCGTCCCTCCCCGAATTCCATTTTTCCAATTCATTAACTTCGTCACCCGGCCATGGGCTCTGGACTTCTCCCCTCGCAGAGAGCTCAAATCAAATAGACACGACCGAGGTTTGGGACCAAAAATCAATTCCAGTGAATGAAGTCCTCTCCAATCTCCCGCATGGACCAGAAGGCAGCCCAACTACCCTCGTCCATCTCGGTGCAGATGCAGAGATCCAAGAGCACAAGTTCTCCGCCTGGAATGCGGAATGATGAACTGGATGCTGGCGATACTGGGGATGGGAGCTCATTTTTCCAAGTCCTTGTATTCAAGTCCGTATCATGCACAGGAGGCGATTAAATATTGATGCTGGAAGTGAGACAATCAATTTAGCTTCGGCGTCCAGGCTCAGGCCGCCGCTATCTCATTTCTCATCTCGTCCGCCTGCTCCTCGCCACTCAATCCGAACAACTCCATTCCGGGGATTCTCTCCAGAGCCTCGTCCCGAGACACGGGCACTGAGCAGGCTGCAAACCCGATTTAGCAGGGATGCACTGAGAAATAATCTCTTTGGAGTGAGAATGGAGGAATCCAATCAGAACGCCCTACCCCTTCCTGTCAATAGGGACGGGGTCAAAGGAGAGGGCGAGAATGCCGGGCTCTGGCAGCTCGTCTCCAGAGTCCCATTGCCTGACAGAAAGTCTCAGGATTAGGCTTACATTATGTGCGAGGGGGAGGCTGATGACTCCTCTTAAGCAAAATAACAATAGCAGGCGGACTAAGACAGAGCGCTGAGGCGAGTGGACTGGAAAGAGAGACAATGGAGTCTGTGTGTGTTGAGCCCGTGTCAAGCCGAGTTCAGTGCAGGTCTCGCATTCTGGCAAGCAACCCCCTCATTTCTCGCCTTGCTTCAGATCAGGTCTAATCTCCATATCTCAAAATAATTCTCCTGTGTCGGAACATTTGCATTCATTCACAGAGTCAGAGCCGAGACAGTAACTTCCTCTCCGGGACAGGGCAGAATGGATGCTGGGCATTGGAGCTTAAATTAGAGCAAGTCGGCGGAAAGGAATAAAAGAGGACGGAAAATCAAATTTGGCACTTGGAAAGAGGTCTCTCGGAACTGAAGCGTCCTCCACTCAAGATGCTTCCCCAAAGACGCATAAACAGACCCAAATAATTTCCTTATCCCGGAGTCAAGAGACTCCCGACCACGGAGTCAGGGCTCCTGCAGTTCTTCTAATCTTTCGGCCCTTTGGCCGCCGACCAGGCTCGCCCTCGTAAACAGCCTCCATTTCAGAGTGGGCAATTTAAGAGCGAACTTAAGTGACTTAGGGCCTTGACTTGAGTAAGAGAGAGAGAGTAGGTTACCTTTGAAGAGGTCCTCGACATCTGCGACGGGTGGGCTGGAGTCCCCTTCTACGGGTGAGTCCAGGAGTCCAACGAGCAGGACGACTGACCATAGGCGAAGGAGGAACAGAGCTCGGGGCCGACCTTTGGAGTGATACTGGAACGGCCACTCCATCCCCCTCCTCTTAATTCCGATCAATCTGTAATAAAAGCAGAGAAACTATATTAGCCATTAAACACCAGGACTGCTCATGCACAGGCGGTGCTAATAACCCCATTAGTCCCGCAGACACCAGGAGCTTTAAAGAAGCTTTAATATGCCGAGTCTCCGAATCGTCTCAGTCGAGAGAAGACACCAACCGAGATAATAGCGACAACTGTTAAAAAAAATATGCAAACAAATACAAAGGAAACCTGCTCACTCATTCCACAAGTTGGTCCGCCGATCTTGTGACTAATAAAGGAAGCAGAAACAAGCACTAATGTCATATAGTCCGCAGAATTTTTGACATATTTTTCCCAGTCGCTGTGCTGCTGAGCTCGAAGCCCGCTTTGTGATTTCCACACTGCCTTCGCACTACAATGGACTGGCAAATCAAGACGCGGACCCCTGCTGACATTTTATTATTCAAGAGCATGTAGCATAGGAAGAAGGCTCCTCAGGACTCTGCCGTGGCTCTTCTTCTCCATGTCTCTAGTAAATTACTGTGAGAAATGCTCGTGTAAATAGAGCAACGTTACAGACGAAGAAGGGGTGAAAGAACAGGTTTAGCCTTTGCTGTAGAGAAGCACTCAAAGGGCCAATAGATTGCATTATGCGCTCTTTCACCATGTCTCGCGTTTCACAAGAATTGCACATATTCGTCGTCGTCCTCGGCCTTTCAACCCTCCAAGCAGCCCAGCATGCTTCGCTCTTAAGAGCGTCTCCACTACTTTGTTCAAATATCCAAACTCCTGTTTTTCCGAAAGTGTTTGAACTAACAAAACTACGTCCTACTTGGTCGTAGAAGCAATAAAGACTTCTAAATAATGGATGGAAGATCCATATCCGGTTGAGAGCACGTTTACTCTAGCTTTGAATATTGAATACCTACTACCTGGCATCTACGTCAAGAGGAAAAATCAAAGAAGCGAAAAATTGAACTTTTCTAATTCCCTACTCAGCTCCACTTTCACCACAACTTCGAAATACAGACAAAACGTGAATTTGCAAGGCTCTTCTCGTTCAGGGAGGCTGTAGAGAACATGCTTAAAAATTCATAGGCTCACGGAGACGAGTTCCGCTAATTCGATTCGAATGGGGATCTGGACGAAAGACAAGTGAAGCCGGAATGTGGTTTAATCGTCACCTCAGCTTGGTGAGAGTGTGGGAGAGGGAGGGGTGATGGACAGTAATGGGCTGGAACAGGGAAGTTATTAGTATTGGCGCGGATCGGCGGGGCTCAATTTGTATCTCTCTGGACTGGGTGAGAGTAATTCAGGGCTTAATGTCCTGAACCAAAAGTGCCCGTGCTCTCGCTTTCCCCTGAATAATTAAAACTTTGAGAGAGAATTCAAAGTAGGAAATGGGAATGGGGCACTCGACAGTCACTAAAAACCTCGGTTCCCTTGCTAGCCGGCATTTGGTGTTGGTTGAGGAATGCGGGACCATTCCAGGACCTCTTCTGTCGTCTATGCCAATCCCATGGCGTGCTCTGAGTGAGCTTTCGTCAATATGAGGAAGAACTTTGTTCTTTGCCATGGATGAATTACTCATTGGACAGTTTCACAGATGAGATGAGATGGCAGGAAGAAAAGACGAGGGTCTCACTCAAGAAAACAGGCAAAGCAAACAGACATTCCACAATGTCATCTCTATTCTTCCGCAGCCTCGTTTCTTATCAGGCTGTGCGGAGAGAAGAGGCCCATACCACACGGGTTCCTGTGCTTCAAGGAGGCCAGAAACAAAACCCCGAAACAGCACGATATCACCTAACCATCACAAACAAAACCCATTCAACCCCAACAAACTTCTCAACACATTTTTCACACCGATAAAATTTCACTAGGGCGTAGAGAAACGGAGCCAGGACTCTTCTGACGAGGTCGGGGTTGAACTTATAACTTTTTGTTGGACTTGTCATTGTGCACACCCAAATCCCAGAGAGACTCCGACAGAGGAACCCCCAAACTTGCCCTTTTCAGTTAGTTCCGTTCCAGGACGACAGGCAGTCAATTCCCGGCACTCAACTTCCATCATAATATCTCAATTACGCCAACCTGGGAGCTCTCCACTCTCTCCAATTATTGGGAAATAGATTAATAATGAATTAAGCCCCTGTCTTCGGAGTTGAGCCGTGTCAATATTTGAAAGGAAGCTGACAGAGACTCGGGTTTTGGCAGTAGTGCTCCCGATTGGCACTCGGACTAGAGTGGGCTTTCAGGGAGAAAGGCGCTGAGCCAGCAATCTCAGCTCTGGCTGCTATACACACTTAATCACCTAGCCACCAGTTTGCACTAATGATTAGATTGGGGAGAGAGACAGGAAATGGAGAAAGCGTGCTTTCTCCGGGCCTGGGCCCAAGAAGCAAAGAAGTGTACCTTTGAGGTTCTATTAGCATCATATGGGCCCATGAGTGCAAACGTTTGAAAAAGAAGGGCTGGTCTCTGGCTCTGGCTTTCAAGACACGTTAGAATAACACATGCATCCATGCACGTCCTGGAAATCCGGATTGTCTGAGAATCCCCCGGATCTTGAAGAGTGATCTTAACTTTTGCCATCCATCCATAACACGGGAGCTCTCGAAAAGACATTTTTCTCTCTCTGGTTGCAGAGAAGAAGAAAATTGTCTCCGTCCTCCTTTTTTCTCTTGGCCCCAGACTGCCTATTACCTTGGCTCCAAGAAAATGCTTCTTTCCTTTGAAACTTGCCCTGCTCCAGCACAGTAGTGACTTGAAGTGTGCGAGGAGGGTCTTAATGTAGTGGAGTGAACTAGATATTCGGAGTGGGGGCTTATGACAAGTCCTTTTTCCGTTTGATCCCGTCTTGAGAGTGAATGGGTCAGAATTCGGAAGGAGCCCCGGCCTGTCTCTCTTCCTTTTAAAGACACATTTCTCGACTTAAGAGGTTATTTCAGAAGACTCACTTCCCTCTCCTATCTCCAGACGACTCTCTTGAGTCATAAACTGATACATCCAGCACATAAAAATACTTTTTAAACCTACACAAAAAATGCATTCATAGGAAAATAACATTCCGGACTTGAGAGCTGAAAAACGCTCCACCAGCAAAACTGAACAATAACAACTCTCAACTTCTTCTTTGTCCTTTTCCAAAGAAGAACTTTCCGATCGAACAGCTATAGCCCCACAAAACTCCTAGCCAGGAATCATCCAAACTTTTCAATTTCAAAAACGGATTTCTTCACAACGGAGACTCTCTGCATAGTAGTCTGCTGGTCTACTAGGTAGTACATTATTGAGCTTTGAATATAATCCAGCTCAGAAATCGAAGTACATATTCAGAGCAGCAAGTCATGGACTTGAGCACTCAGCGATGCTCCTGCTTTAGCGAAGCGCGGACTGAGTCATTGTAGGCTTATCCCAGGAGTGAGTGAAGAGAGAGCGAGCCAATTAACTCCGTTGCGTAATTGTAGCCGAGAAGCCTTGGTTCAAGTTTATGCTAAGCACTTGACAGAATCGAGGCAGTCATAATTTTCTCCTTCTTGCAGAAATGTAATTGAGGACGGCGTTCTCATCTGCGGTCCTTGGAGAGCGCTCCAGAATCTCTCCGTCGCTCCTCTCCAGCAGCAGCAGCCCTCGCTCATAAAAACTCATCACACTCCACCTAATTCCTCCGCCCTCTTTTAGTCTAATCAAGTTTTTTAAAGAAAAATATGAGTCCCTCTCCATGGTGCGGCCGAATAATATTTGCATGACTAAACCCACTCAAGGCCCTGAGCGAGCACACGGTGGATGGGCAGGGAGCACAGTAGGCCCCACATGTTCCCGTTTCTTTCAATTTCATCACCGTTCCTCCTCCATCTCATCTTCCAAAGCCCTAAACCAACCACTCGGCTGAGAACTCAGCGGAAAAATCTCGAGTTCCACTGGCTTCCCTTCTGATGCCAGGCCGCAGAGCTGAGTCGTAAACTAAAATTGTGAGGAATGATGAAAATGAGTTTCAAGTACCTCCGACCGAACCCTCAGCCCTCGACTGGAACTGCTTCCAGGACAAAGCATGCCAGGCAAATATGCTAGCTTCGAAATCCTAGGTTTTCGGATAATTTTCATTAATGCTGACCTTCATGGTAGCGAAAGTATCCGAAATATTCCGATAGCCAAAATACTTCGTTTGGTATGCATTTTCCAAGCCTTACTTTGGGGTGATGCAAGAGGCAATAATGGAGGACAGACAGAGCCGGCGTGGTGAGAGCTAATAGGTATTTCTTCATTTCTCCGTAGCCCCAGTTCCGTAAGCTTAATTGAACTAAACTAACCCAATCAGACTCTCATTAGGAATGGAAATTGAACTTTGGGATGGAACCACACCTTTCCTGCTGCTCAAGTCACAAATCGCTTTTCCATTTCAATTCAATGCCAACGACTCAAGTCGACTGAGAGAATGAATGACCTGGGTGAGCCGTGGACTTGCACCCTGATCCCGCCTGTCCTCCCTATCTCCCACCACCATCGACAACCCCAAAAACCTTTGGAACAGAAAAAACACTTCCTCTCGACCAGGCTCAGGTTTCAGTAAGCATTGAAACGAGGTGGTTTTGCTGGGGTCTCGGCAGGGTTACCGGGAAAGAAAACAGGGCCATATATTCTGCCTTTGACCACAAAACCATTTGGCTCCACGGCCGTCGTCGTTCGTCGTGGGTGATAACGTCAAGCCAGGAGTCGGAGCCATAAGCCCAAGGAGGGTCCACCTTTCAGCCCGTCAAATATCAACGAGGAATGCCTCTTCCCAGCTGTGGCGTGGCTCTCTCAGATCCGGCCTGCGTTATGACTTGGCTCGCAGTGACTTCCTTCTTGGTTCTGATGATCATATTGAATCTGTCATCTCTCCACCTTGTCATCGCCCGAGTTCACTTCCACCAGCAGCCCCAACCCCAACCACTAATGATATGAGATATACAGCTCCGCTCCGCGACTTCCCGAAAATACCATCCCCCTGCCTCGCCTCATCACATCATCCCGCATCCCGCATTCCTGCCTCACACAGCCACAAATCATATCTCAGCTTCCTCCGTCTGCCAACAACAATTCCGCAGATGCCTAATAGAGCCTGCTGAATCAGCTCCAACGTCAACTCACTTCAATCACACAAATCCATGCCACACAAGGCAAAACTCAGAACGCACACCTCTACAGAAAAAAGTGTCCAATTTCCTCGTCTCAATCAGAGTCTAATAAAATCAAATGGATCATTGCTTTCAGAGCATGGAAAAGGTCTCTGGCCAGAAGTGGAGTGCCCAAGAAAAGGTCGAAATTCATTTCTCAATTTCTGTGTGTTTTGGTAAACTCAAACTGAAAAAAAGTGAATTCGAACACAATGAGTTCATACAAGTTTGAGGAGAGTGGAAGAGAAAAAAGGTAAAGTAAGGAATTCCATTCTCTATAATTCAAAGGAAGTAGGGAAAAACGAAAAGCAATATAATAAGAGAAGTATCTCATCTCCTGGAGTTCTGTGCTGTTCCTGCTGGTCGTGCAGCACGGAAAACAGAGATGCTGGCTGGACGCGAAAAGGTCATTCGACCAAAGGCTGGCGAGAGAGTCAAGTAGAGAGAGAGAGAGAGCATAACTGGAGCTATAAGGGCTACCAAGGCCCCGTGGATGAAAGACAAACCTTGAGTAGAGAAACGCCCGACTTTAGATGAGGAAGCAAAAAAAAAGGAGTTCAGAATTTCGGAGCAGTAGTTGGAGAACAAAGTGTTATATAGTTTCCGAGATCGGAGTCTAAAATGTAATAATAGCAGAGTTGATACATTTTCCTCCTCGTTCCTCTTCCATTCAATTCAACAACTCCCTTTTGTGGAAGGATAATGTAATGTAATGTGAGTAACGACGTCCTGGACTCCGAGCTCTCAACACTCCGCAGCCACACCGACCAGGAATTACGAGACACTTGCCCAGGCCTCGCAGCCGGAGAAAGTTGGAGAAAGCGAAGGAGTTATGGTTCCCACCTTCCCAAGCCATGTTCGGACTCGCGAGGGCGGCTGCTGGACACGGAAAGCCCACAGTCCATTACTTGATGGATGGGTCTGGCTGGACACTGTCTGCATCCCTTCACTACTCCCCTCTCCCAGCCAGCAAAACTTTTTCGCTCCGTCAAAATCCCAATCCAGCACGCCACCCCCAAAAAGCTAATTCCAGAAACAAAATCGGGCGCGAGGCCTTTCACCAAACGCTGCTCTGGCTTTGAGCATTAGGCGAGCTGTGGACTACTGGCAGGATTTGTGGAAAAGTGAGCTGAGCTTGAGTCAGCTTCAGTGCTCCTCTGCCCTCGTCCAGCTATTCAGAGCATCTCTCCAATGGATGAATGGAGAGGCAGAGATGAATAGGAAGCGGCTTTTAATGCAAGACGCAGAGAACTTTCTCCTCCCGCAACCACCATTATACCCGGAACGTAAATAAAAACATGGGCTTTTTGGAGAAATTCCGAGGTTCTGAAGCGAGAGCATGGGAGGAATGATGGGAGCCCACAATTCCCCACAGGACAATGGAGCAGAGACAAAAAAAGACAATCAGGTTTTCTGCTAAGACGGGTATTCATAAACCATAAGTGGCACAACTAGTCTCCAGCAGCTAGCTCGGCTACGAAGAAAGTCCGTAATGAGAGACAAAGAGTTGGTCGGGTATAATTTAACGCCAGTCCGTCGTCACGCCCTGCCTCCGATCATTAAGCAAAGAGCCTCATCGTCACAAAAATCCCCGTTCTTTGATTCCGCCCAGTCGACGACGAGTCTGGAAGGAACTCTCTTTAATTTTCTCTTCAGCCGAGCTCCCTTCCATGCAGGAACGAGTAAAAAGATTTCCCTGAGCGTCAGTCCCATCAAAGCTCGCGTACATTCCTCAAATATTAATAGAATTTGGCGTCGAGAGCAGCAGTTCCAGCCAGAAGAGTGAGAGTCAAGGGAGAGAGCATGAACGTAAACATATGGCCGGAATTTAAAGAGATATAAAATTTAGAAAAGTTTATTTTGTCTTTTTTTCTGCCCTGGTTATTACTCTTCTTGATGCTCTTATTTCGGTTGGTGGAGGAAAGCGAGTGGTCGTGATTTAGTCGGTCCGTTTGCATAAGAGAGCAGTAGTGGGAGAAGTAAGTGTGCATAACTCAGGAACTCACCACCGTGGAGCCTAACACACCACCAAGTTAAGTCTACAAGTTGGACCAAGATTTTCTCTCAAATCCCCTCTCGGATTTATGAACAAAGGACTTTTTCGCAGAGGGCTCAGAGACAAATAAAAATATCTCTATGTACGGACCTACGTCACTCATAGCCCCAAGAAAAGAAAACCAACTTTTCCCCTCTTTACATAAGAGTTTGTTTTAATAGACAAACTTTTTCTCTCTTGTCTGTCGAGCGAGACAAGAGTTGGAGAGTCGACACTTGATTAACCGTGGAGGACCCAGGCGACGCAGGCTCCTGAGCCCAAGTCAAAGCTCATAACTCAAGAGACACGCCAGTGCGTGGGACTAACAAGACGGCGGCAGGGCATCAGGGCCTCCACAAACCCCTTAATCACCCAGAGACAGCGGAAGATCATAACAAGTGCAAGGCAAGGAGTTTTGGATTTCCTTAATAAGAACCCGAATTCCGCCTTCTCCTCCCGAGATGGATGAGGAAGTGTCCCCACCCAAGAACTGAGAACTGGCGCAGTCACGGAATTTGTCAACTTACAAAGAGATAGGGATCTGGTCTGGACGGCGGCGGATGGGGGCTCCTGAAACCTGAAACCCGGTTATGAGAACACAGGACACGTTGTGGGAAATTGGAGTGGGATTCTGCTGAAGCTGGAAACCGAGAGTTCGTTTCTCGAGCTGAGCCACACGTTGCTCGGGGTAACGTGGAGGAATTGACTTCAGTGAAAACCGATTAGCAGTTTTTTCAGCTGGAGGAGCTGAGGAGGACTGACGAGAGAGGAAAAGGTCCTCTGGGCTTCTGCACAGACGGACGGATGTAGGCTTAATGAATAATGAAAATGTGAGCAAATAAAGCAATTATTTACTCATTAAGTCCGGGTCTTCTATTCTCACTCACTTAGCTCCTGCTTCACTCACATTAATTTCCTCATCAACCCTCAGCAGCCTCGCCTCTCACTTCACACTCTTCCAGAATTAAATCCCCCAAAACTCCGCCTATTAAGCCTCAACTTTCCGCGTCTCTGTCCTCTCAAACCTTTCCACTTCCTTCCACTCCAAGAGATCAGACTCAGCATCTCCGCTCCGTCCTTATCTCCGTCTTATCGCCTCATCTCAGCCTCGTAACTTGCACCATACGCCTCTTCGCCCCTCATTATCTCCCCTTCATCTCACAACTCTGCCATCATCATAAGCGCAGCCACGGGAATTATCACAATGAGAAAGTCACAACGGAACAACTTTGTCAGGTCTCCCTCCGGCCCTACATGACATGATCTTGTCATCCAAGCAGTTTTCCCTGCCTACCCGCTACGCTTCGATGCCAAAGTACTCCTGCGCTCGACACCGTTCAAAACACTTCTACGAATCGAGCCAGGCTCATTTAATCAGGCTAGAAATGCTACACCGAGATCCGGATTTTAATATAAGAGAAAATGAGACTGTTTCATGGCGTGTGCATATGTGTGTTTTGTAGAGCACTCGAATGTGTCAAATCTAGCTACAATTCAGCTCTAATTAACACTTGCATGTGTTCCAGTGGAGCCCTTATACATACTACCAGAACTTAATAACTTATCCTCACTGGTATATGGCCTTAAAGCTTGAACTTCTAATTACCATAAAACTCTCTGAACTGGTTGTAAGCCATAACCCATTAAACGAATTCTACCACCGAGTCGTGAAAATAACTTAGCGAGCATGAACAGCACACTGGAATGAATTCCAGAATGCTGGCTAAGAGTTGTGACTCATGTCGAACTGTCCCACGCTCCACAGTGCACGCCGACTTGTCGCGTTACGCTACATTACATGAGCTGTTGCTGATAAGGTGTAAAGCTGAAGAGTCAGGAACTCAACAACAGAGCTGACTACAATGTACTGGAGAGAGTAAGCTTGTATTGTAGATGATAGTGGAGCATGCTGATGACAAAGGCTTTGGGACAAAAGGAGAGACCAGAGTTCAGCAGAGTGGCGGAGTCGTAAAAAAGCGGGTCGTAAAGTGAAAATTAGGAGCGGAGTGATGGGATTATAAGCCATTATTTTTATTTTTGGTCTGACAGAGGAATTAGAGCTGGGGGCAGCTAGGAGCTCGACGGCCGAGAGACAAAGGGGTAACGGAGATGAGGCGGCGGCTACCTCGAGCTTGCTTTCTCAAAGTTCCGGCATCGGAAGCATCTCTTGGACTAGTGGCTGAGGAGATTGTGTGCTGAGGAGCCGGGAGAGAGGAATGCAATGGTGGTGATAAATTCGGATTGAAATCGGTGGAATATATCAGCCCACTGAGAGAGAGAGGAAGAGCCCAGGACGTGTATCTATCTCAATCTCAACTGGCTCGGAATTTATGAGCACAATTTCGCTAATGGAAAACACTTTTCCAGTCCTGTCACGACAGTGGGAAACTACCCCAGAGCATCCTCAGCATGCAGGCAAGCCGGAGCAGAAGGGGGAGAGAGAGAGAGTTGTACAACACAATAAGCCCCATTTCCCACACGAAAAGACAAGCTGGGACTCCACAATCGGCCCAGAATCGAAAGATGGACATGTGTACGACGAGGAGAAAGCAGAGAAAGTCAAGGGAATAAAATAGGGTGCTTCCCTCGGCAGAACAAGATAAAATTGTCCCTTTTCTCCCTATTATCCTACACTTATTAGACTATTTTTCTTCACAAATTGAAAATATACTTCACCACTTTCTTTCAACACATCCCTAGCCTCGACTCTCGAGTCGAGCGACAGACAAGCCGTCTCCGCTCCCGCTGCCTGACTCCAGCATCACCCCAGAAACATCAAGTTCCACTAGCAGCAGCAGCACGCCAGCGAATCTATCGACTCGAGTCTACTAACAGTAACTCAACTCGCTCACTGCTTCTACCAGGACTGTAGCCATTATTCCAGGAACAAAAAAGATCTCGAGTTAGGAAAAACTTACTTTGTCTTTCTTGTTAAAAATCTTTGGGAACTAGTGGAGTTCTTTATTCCACCTTCCTGCTCACCACACACACTTCCACAACTCTGCTCATTTCTTCCCATTACATTCAATCAACGCTTGACTTTGACAGTCCTCTTTCTTCGTC
>VNWX01000368.1:0-23464 GCA_009869905.1 Ceratophysella communis | reverse complement strand
CGCACGCCCCAAGCGTAGTTTACGTAATCAAACATCCATTGACACGAAACAAGAGACAAGAGATAGAAAACTGTATGAAGAGAGGTGTCAGCTTCAGAAGACGAAATAATGTCCATATCTGAACACGACAATTCACCTAGGACGATGACATTTCCACGGGATAGCAATGCGGACGGAGATTCTGATTTAGGAGACATCTGCGAAGTCGTGCTATCATTCAAGTGCAAGTTTTGCACATTTCTGTGTCATGACAAGGATTCGCTTACAAGGCATTTCCGAGATACTCATTTGTCTGCTGTCAATGGTGTAAGACTAAAGACGAGGAATCAATTCAAATATATCTGCTGCTTAAATGGCTTTCGTGAAACGTGTTAATTGTATTTATATTCTTGTTAGATTTCCAAAAGTGCATCTAATGACACTGAAACAGAAGAATCTCAGACTGAAGATCCTCTGAAAGATGACCACGATGAGGAAGAAATGTTTTATTGTTCAGCCTGTAACGTCTTTTTCCCGACAGAAGATGAAATTTGTAAGCATATGGTGGAAGTTCATAGCATTCGGGACTTCAATACTGATAAACTACGCCAGGGTGACAAACAGCAGGAAGAGAAATCGCTGGACAAGCCTGCAACTCGTTCCGTATGTCTAGAACCTGATTTGGATTTGCCAAAATTAGTTAAACTGTATTAGGCCTAATTATTATGTTAAATTGTCTTACAGATTAAGCCTCCACAGCGATATACTCGAGAAGGCGGGACAGTTGTTCCGAAGAAGTACCAAGTGGCCAAGGACGCTCACTTTTCCCGCTGTACTTACTGCAATTTGAAGTTTGAATCCTTAGAAATTGCACAATTCCATGAGCAATGCCATGCTATTGAAGCCACTCATGGAACTATAATGCGTGGTTATTACTGTCTCATGTGCTTGACCAATTCCAAGCAAGATCAAAACCATGGTGAGACTTCGAACAGTACTTCTGCTAATACAGAGCCTCAGACCGGCGAAGTCGAATCCGGTACATTTGATAACTGGGGCAGATGTGCTTTTCATCTTTGGAAAGTTCATAAAATTGATTGCGAGCTTTACGGCTGTCCTCACCCTGGCTGTGAAGTAAGTAACACTTGCGACCAGTACTGTCCAATATTATAGGTTCGCCCCATTGATTGAGCTCTTCTTTGCAGTTCAAATCTTATTACCACGCTAAATTGGTAGAACACGAAGCTATTCACTCCACTTTGGCTAATTTCAAGTGTGAAACTTGTCATAAAGTATTCAAGCAGTCAAAGCAGGTAAGAAATTCGCAGGAGTAAATATTGCGATTCTTGGAAATCTGATCACCGATACAATTGATAATTACAGCTTCGGACTCATGAGAAATACCACAAGGACAATAATACGAAGCTTCCACCACCCTCAGAATCTAGATGGTACACTGCGAAAGAGTGTCCCATTTGCAAACGAGTCCTGTCTGATTCAAAATGCCTCAAGAAGCATATCGCCGCAGTTCATAACCGAATTAAGCCGCATATTTGCAATATTTGTGGACATTCAAGTGCCCGGAAGGCAGAACTTCAGGTTGGTACACTCGTTACAGTATGTCAATTTTTAATTCCGTGTTATTCGGAAATATAATGCATTTCTGTTATTCTAATATCGATTAGCTTCACACGAGACAGCATTCTGGAGAAAAGCCTTTCAAATGCAACTCATGTGACTTTGCTACCGGAGATCATAATTCCTTACGAAAACATAAGCTTACACATACGAAGAGGAAAACTTACTCGTGAGTTAATTGCAAATTATGGATTTAATGCAATTTTAATCATGCAATTCTACGGTAATTTCTTAATTTTCTTGACAGATGCAAACTCTGTCCATTTACGTGCATTCAGAGTTCAGGATTCAAGAAGCACGTTATTGCCAAGCATCCAGAAGAAGAAGGAAGTGTTTTCGTGTGCCCCTACTGCCCCCTGATTTCTGTGAATAAGATGAAGTATGAAGCGCATTTGAAGGATCATGATGAAGGGCGTATTCCTATTGTTGAGATGGATTTGAATAATAGTGCTGGTGAGCCCTTCTTGGTTTGAGTATTTGAGTTTAAGCGAGAATCTACAATGTACTGAATTGTAATTTCTTATTAGATAACGCAGAAGGATCAACAGCTGTCGCGACACGAACCAGAAGTGATTCAACAGAAAAGCACCAGTCAGCAGCCACTCCTGGTCCAAGTAGTGCTTGCTCACCAAATGTAAGTATCATGCTAAACTAAAATAAATTCGTTCCTCTCGTATTTTAGCCTGAATTAGATAAAACTGAGCTGGAATTCATAATCTGTATTTCAGGAACAACGCACAATCTCGAAGCCTCCGACTCCAAACTATTGGTTGCGCGATGACGATAGCCTGGACCTTGTTGACACTGGAGGAATCACAATTCCAGCACCTACTATTGTCTCAGAACTCAGTCCCTTGGATAATAGTTCTACTGAAAGTAGATATCTAATAATTGATCTCAGCGACCAGATTTAACTTACTCTTCCCAATAATAGCCAGATGACTTCGTAATATGAAATTTTTTAGCAAATATGATTTACTTCAGTTGATTGATTGCAAATAACATACTTTTGACTATGTATATAATATTCATTATTCAGTGGAAATTCTCATGTTCTTACCAAGGCTTCTTGAGAGCCTGACTCACTCCTGACATGATTCTCGTATTAGAAAAATAAGGTGGCTTATGACGCGCCTTGTGTCGGCCATGAGTTTTGCACAAGTTGTGCAGTATGCCTTTGATGTAGATCAAGTAGCAATCTTTACAACGTCGATTAAGAGCAGCCTTGACCTTCATTCCACGGACTGCGATGAGACAAGGTGAGGGAGTCATTGGAACAATAGCTACAGGCTGCAGACGGGAACTGGATTGAAGACGGTCATGTCCAGTGTTGAATAAAGGAGGTGAACTTCCAAAAAGTGTCGATAAGGGTCGGCATACCTGTACAGGAATAAAATATAATATAACACACCACATACCGTTAACCACGCTTGCGACGCTATATACCATACCGGACTTCAACTTTTAGCTGCGCACAACACACAACAGATGATAGACAAATACATATATCTGGAGACTTTAAATACGATGCGGATGCATTTGATACTACCGGCAATATGTATCACACAAATACAATATAAAACACAAAACATATATCCATAATCATTGTACAGTTTAGATAAATTTATATTGCTCTTAAAAATTTTACATTATGCAACTTACCGGCTGATTTCGAGCAGCCCCAGCCAGTAACCCTTTGATTCCAAGGGTTCCATGACTCAATATCGTCCCCACTGACCGTAGAAAGCTCCAACTCATTGTGCTTAATTGACGTTTAGAACATAGTCCGGTAAATTGTTATTAACTCAAAATTGAAATTAAACCCGAGAGCGAGTTGCAAGTTTACAATTTTCAAATCAAATGCGTTCCCGCGTTTCGCACTTTGCATTTTCCTGTGCTGTTCAGGTTCTTGTGGTTCCAGGCGAAACAGCATCTCCTGTTCGAATAATTCAATTCCAACTTAATTTTCGATTAGAATTAGATGCTGTTTGGTTTTTCACCTGAAGAGCTAAATTCACGAAAATATTAGTCAAATATGATGTTGACAGTTTAAAAATTATACTAATGCATATAGGCAGCAGCGGCAGCAGTTAAAGAACCGATGACAAATGAAAATGACGCCTGTTGTGTGTGGTATATTTTTATTTCCTTGAATTTTACTTATTTTTTCAAAGACGAATCCTGAACTAGTTTAAGTTTAAGTACATGTCATCTGGAGTATTTTTAGTGTAGAATGGAACAGTCTACCAATTAAATTAACAGAACTATTAATGTAAATAACAATTAGAAAGTAAATGCATTGCATGCGTCATGCTGGTTGTACTAAATAGTATAAATTAAGTTACGTTACGTTCAAATATAAACAGAGAAAACGTTGAAAAATTAATAAATGAGAAGATGAGGTGAGGTGTGTCGTTGCTGAACAGAGTAACTACTAGTTAAATACGACGAGTGTAAATTTTCTAATCCGAGTTTGATTTCTCCTCTTCTTCATCGTCATCAAAGACATACTTGGAGGCAGCCACAGCAGCCGCTGCACGTCTTGGATTTCGACCAGCTCCTTCTGTCTTTACCGGGGTTGAAGGCTCAAAGTCTTCATCCGAGGAATCAATTTTCTTTCCCTTCTGAAAATTGAAAAAATAGAGTAAATATAGGAATTAATTAATGTTTAGTTATAAATTAACAGTAGAAATCAACTTATTACCTTTCCCTTCTTCTTGGCCCCGAAATCGCTGTCTTCTGAGGCGTCAGAGTCGAAGCTATTCTTCTTGGCAGCTTTCTTAGATGCGGGTGCAGCCTTCTTAGTAACTTTCTTAGGTGCAAAATCGTACTCGTCTGAATCCGAAACGTCTGCTACCTTAGCAGCCTTGGGTTTCTTGGGTGATGGCTTCTTGGATGCCTTCTTACCACCATCACTGTCGTCGTCAGACGAATCGGACCATGAGTGCTTCTTTTTAGCAGCCTTCTTAGGTGTCGACTTGGGCTTAGGCTTGGATGTGGTTGGCTTCTTGGGCTTTGGCTCAGCCTTCTTCTTGGCTGGCTTAGCTGGTGAATCAAAGAGAAGCTCCTGATCGGAGTTCATTTCAGACTCTGAGCCAGAGCTGAGGTCATAGGTTGGCGCGGGTTTCTTTTTTTCAGGAGCAGGAGCCGGAACTGAGGTCGAGGAGCCTTCCTCGTTCTGCTTCTGTTCGATGAAGGAATCGAAGAGTGCACTGGCATCCTTTCGGCTGGCATTGCTGGGTTCGAAGTCAGAGTCCGAGGAACTGCCCCTCTACAAATTGGACAATGAAATGAATAGGTATGTAATAATTTAATTCATATTGCAAACTATTTTAAAAAGCTTGACTTATCTAGTATGAAATTCTTTCTTAATGTCTTACCCGCTTCTTAGTCTTAGGTGAATAATCTTCTGATTCAGAGGTTTCTTCAGAAGAGTCAGATCCTCTAGCTCGTTTGGCTTTCTTGGAAGCTGCTCCGAAGTTAAGCTTAGTTTGTTTCAAACCATCGGAAGATCCATTCTTCTTTCTGCTCACACCAGTCTTTTTAGTCTGCGGTTTCTTCTTGGTGAGCGCCTTTCCTTCGGCGGAACTATTGAGTTTCTCAAAGAGATCCTCGTCATCATCAGCCATAAGATCGAACTCATCCTTGATGTCCCCTTCGAGCTTCTCCTTCTTCAGTGCAGTCCTCTTTCCTTTATTCTGCTTCGCCTTATCACCGGCTTCCACACGGGCGACGATATGGTCAAGCTTCGGCTTAATTTTTTCACCTTTCGGTGAAGGGGCAAAGGTTGCAAGGGCCTTCTTGTTGAATCCTTTCTTAGCCAGAAACTTTTTCTGGGCAACGGACTCTTCATCAGCCTCTTCCTTCTCAACCTTGTCCAAGAGAGCCATAAAGCTGTCCAGGTCTTCGGTGTACAGATCAGAAATGGACTTCTTCTTCAACGTTATCACTTCCTGCTCCTTGGCATCCCGCTTCTTGAGCATTTCCTCCTTTCGCTCGTGTGTCAAGCTCCACATTGGCATTCCCAGAAGATAGTCAAAGTCTCGTCCTTCTTCAGCTTGCTCTTGCTCTGCGCCGTCTTCCTGAGCAGGGGGATCTTCCTCTTCCTGTTCTTCACGTTGAGATGCTAGTTTAGCTTTCCAGGCTTTGACTGGATCCGAATCGTACTTCCGCTTGAAGAGTTCTTCAATCATAAGCTTCCTTTTCTTATTTTCCACAACCAATGAGCCATCACACTTCTCCACAATGAATCGAGCTTGGTTACTCAACTTGAGCGCTTCAGCTGTAAGAACTCCCATCATGTAATCCTTTCTCTTCTGATACATAACCATCCGAAGTTCGAAGAATTCTTTGAGAATTTCCTGAGCGGAGTTGTAGCGTTTTAGACAACCGTTCTTATCAAAGAGGACCATTGAAGTGAGACCAATGACGGTTTGAAGCTTCAAGGTGTGATGGAAGCCCTTTTGTTCAAATTCACGGAGCTTATCTTCTTTCATTTGTATAATGAACTTCACCGTGGTGTCAGTATGATATTCCTTGTAGTCTGTGAGCGTCGGCGGGATTTTATCTGTACCTGCCACCAATGGCTCAATAACTTGCTCCTTGTAAGTCTGAGTCCAGGTGCCAATGGGTAATTCCGTGATCTCAATAGAGTCGTTATTCAATACACTGACTTCCCCATTGACGGCATATTTCTGACGTGTTATTTCAATGATCTCCCCTCGGAAATTCTTGTACCATGGGCGCATGTGTTCCGGCTCATCACCGCGAATCATTCTTCGTAAATTGGCAACGATTTCTCGTGGATTGAAGTTCGGGATCTTCGTCATCCAGCCAGTTCCAATTCCATCGGCTCCGTTCACGAGGACCATGGGAATAATAGGAATGTACCATTCTGGCTCGATTCTTTGACTGTCATCATACAGATTCTTCAGAATGGGAGCATCTTGGGGATTGAAGATAGAACGAGCCAATGGACTGAGCATCGTGAAGATGTATCTGGGAGAGGCTGAGTCCTTTCCACCTTGAAGTCGAGTTCCAAACTGACCAATCGGCATTAATAAATTGATGTTGTTTGAGCCGACGTAATTCTGGGCTAAGTTGACAATTGTTGACATAAGAGAGGCTTCACCGTGATGATATGATGAATGCTCCGCGACAGATCCAGCCAGTTGAGCAACTTTGACGTCCCTTTTATCGTTTCGTTTGAAACAGGTGTAGAGAACCTTTCGTTGACCTGGCTTCAGGCCGTCCACCAAACATGGAATTGAGCGCTCGTTATCCAAATTACTGAACAGAACAAGTTCCTTGTTGATGAAATCTGAATACGTGATGGCCTTGACAGAAGAGTTGTAAATAATGTCTTCCGCTAAGCCAAGTTCCTTTCGGCGCTTGCAACCTTCCATCCAATTAGTCAACCAGTCCTTCCGCTGCTCAATACACTTCTTACTGAAAGCCATGGTGATTTGATCGTCATCTGTACTCCCAGTGTATTTGAATAGGATCCGATGTCGGGCCATATCAGTGAAATACTCCTTGGCTTCTTTAGAGGTTGAAGTACCCAACCCCTTGTAGTATTTGATTCTATAGGTCTTCCAGTTTGGTTTCGTCTTCTTCCATTCTTCCAGCTCAGGTATTGAGAAAAATGGGATACTTTCAGCTCCTTTCGTAACTTTGACAATGGGAGTTATAAATTCTTCTAAGAATTTCATTTGCAGGAGAGAAGGCCAGTTATGGTGAATGAAATTGATAATCAGTCCTTTGATGTGAGAACCGTCGTGATCCTGATCCGTCATGATCATGAGTCTTCCGTATCGGAGAGATTTCATATCTTCAGTGGATTGATACTTGTGCTTGTATTTGAGACCAAGGATTTTTACAACAGCATTAATTTCAGCATTGTCCATAATCTGTACATGCAACAAAGATAAAGTATCAGTGCCAGTTTTTACTTTTTACAAGTACTATTTGAATTTAAATTCAAATTATATTTGCATTGCCGATAATTACCTGCTTTGTCGAAGCTTCTCGAACATTCAACATTTTACCACGAAGTGGAAATACACCATATTTATCTCGTCCAATAACTCCTAATCCCGCCACAGCCAACGTTTTAGCTGAATCTCCTTCAGTCAGAATGAGCGTACAGTCCAAAGAGTGCTTTGTTCCAGCATCATTAGCATCTTCAAGTTTAGGTAGACCTGCAAGTTTTGGAACAAATTATTAAAGTTATGAGCATCTACGCATTTGAAATAAAGCATATAAGTAAACATTTCCTACCTTTGAGTTTGTTAGTTTTTTTCCCAGATCCCTTTTTGTCCAGTAAAGCGTCAGCTTTAAACTTGGCCCATTGTAAAACATTTTCAACCACGCCAGACTTGATTACACCAGTGAAGAACTTCTCTGAAGGAGTGCACTTGGAGCTAGAAAAAAATTAAATTAGTACTAAACGTTGGTAAAATATTAGCCGGCTTTTTCTTCCCGAAATTCGAATTAAAGTCTTACCCAAATGACTTTACTTGGAGCGTCATGTTTTCCTTCGTTTGTGAGTCAAAAGTGGGATTCTCAATCAAACAGTTGATGAAAATCCAGAGGTGATTTTTTATTTGAAAGGGCTTGATAGTTATCCCATTTTTACCATTTTTATTCTTTTTGTTGGTGGTTTCAACGAGCTGCTTCACGATAGAGTCCACGACGTGATCCACATGTCGACCGCCCTGATTGCCGATCAACCAATACCAAGTATGTATTTAACATGTTATCCGAATCCGGAGAAGAAAACACAAGGATATCAAGCCAATTATATGCATTACCTTAGTTGTTGCAATACTGTTCACAAATGAGTTTTGCTGGAAATTGTTGTCTGATGGACAAACTGCGATTTCCCATCTCTCTCCGCATATTTCATGAGTATACTTCAATGGGTTACCAGCTTCATCTTCACGCTCTTTCAGGAACAGATCAACGTAATCCTTGAAGTTTTTTACCTGAAAAATGGTTAATAAACAATAAAAGTATAAGTACAACCGTTTGAAGTAGCAAAAGTGTAAATTTCAAGTCTTGCGAAGTCAATATAGTTTCAAAATAAGAACTCACCGGTAATCGTTTCCCATTGAGCATAACTTTGACTCCTCGTGATGTTCCAGCAACATCATAGGCTCGTCGACTGAACAACGCCACAATGTCGTCATCCAAGGACTCCATATTGAATTTTGTTAAATCCGGACGGAAGGTTACTTTTGTGTAATCCTCTCCAGTAAATTCACTGATCTTTGGAGCTGAAGCCTTTGCCATGTTATTTTCCCAAGTCTACAACATACAAAATTGTCAATAATTCATCCCAGGAATTCAGTTAATGCTATAAAATATTTTAGCTTATGTCCTTAGTGACCTGCTTAAATGCACGTTTGTACTTTTTGTTTGCCGTTTCAACAGTGAACTTGGTACTGAAGACATTGCACAATTTGGCTCCATATCCGTTCCGACCACCAACGACCTTCTTCTCATCGTCATTAAAGTTTGACGAAGTCAGCAAATGGCCAAAGATCATAGTGGGAACGTACATTTTCTCCTCCTTGTGCTCAACAACAGGAATTCCAGTTCCATTATTCCAAATTGAGATCTGATTGTTTTCCCTGTTTTTAAATTAGAAGAAATTAAAATCCAGAGCATAAATGATTCCGGATTAAACCTAAAATAAAAAACTTACTGGCTGATTTCAATCTTAATCGTGTCCATCTTGGGATCTCGCTGTTTGTTATCGGCGGCATTAACGAGGATTTCATCGAAGATTTTGTACAGTCCAGGAACATATTTGATGGTTCTTTGAACCATTTTTCCTTCTTCATGAACCCACATGGACTCTTGCACGAACTCAACGGAACCTGATCGTAATTATTGAATTTTATTTTATGATATGACCTACATTTCAAGCCTAAAATGATAAGACTTGAATCATGTAGCTTACCAATATAGGTGTCGGGACGCAGAAGAATGTGTTCAAGTTGTGTTTTCTTTTGGTAAATATCCTCGATTGCATTTTTAGAACCGGGTTTCTTGACGGCTCCATTGCTGTTACCGGCTGCAGAGTCCGCGGTCGGAACCACATCTTTCTTGGATCCCGCCTTCGAACTCATTTTGGATAGAAACTCCTAAAAACACCGTCAATCATTACTTAATTATTCGGCTGGTTTTAAAAATGAAATAAAACATATTTACGGTATCTTGAACAAACTCAAAATTCAGAATCGTAGCACCCATGAACCGGTGTGAACAAATCTGATTATAACCCCTTTGATTTTATAGAAAATTGTAAGCAAGCGCAATCACGCCGGCAAAACTATTTTGTTGATTATGGTCGAAGCTGAATTCGCGTAATGTGGGGCAGTTAAAGTTTTCTCAAATATGAATTGGCAAGTTGGAAAGGACCTTCAGCGGAGCCGCTCCAGATGAATCAGATTTAGTTTTAGCGATCGGCGTCGGTGACATGACGAGTGAAGAAAAGCAGGAATGAGGGAAAAAAGATGGTAGTTGACTTCTGCTTATTCCCAAGTTGAGCAGAGTCAACTTTGTCAGGATTCGCAGAGACACTCTGTCGTCGTTTCTCTTGTCTTCGTATGTGGCGTGGTTTGCGGTTCAGAAGCAGCTACTTATAAGACAGACAGTACTAGCTGGAGAAGGTAAAAAAGAATAATCAAGAATACTGACTAAACTAAATATCGCGGAAAGCATGCCCGCAACGAGTGAAAAATGAATAAGCAACTGCTTATAAATAATCCAGAAATTTAGAGCGCTTACAGCTTAGCGCTTAACACAATAATATATTCGGTTTTATACTGAAGTCATAATTTGTATTTAGGCATTAGGCCATTAGGCAACTCAAAACACAAACGTCATGCGTCATAAAACGTCAACTACGAGTGACGAGCATTAACTCGAGGTCAAATAGCGATAACTTCAAGCATGAAGCATGTCCATTTATAAAAAAAATTGAAAATTGCCTACACCCATGACCCAAATTAATTTGCTATTTGCTATTGTCCTAAAGAAAATTATGAGGCCCGCTAACTGCCATTGTTACGTCGGCGGGTCTCCAATCGCATAGCGTATCCAATGCTCACCAGCCAATAAAACAATAGGACCACCCTCCCTCCCTCCCAAGCTCCGCCTCCTCGCTCCCAAAGCTCAACGAACTCCGCCGCTCTGGTGAATCGTCCATGAAAAAAGGTCAGAATACGTGTCAACTTACGTTCATTTGTCCTGACCCGAGGTCACTGCTCCTCTACGTACAGTCCAACAACTCCCGGCGAGATGGCAAGGTACCCGGTACCCACACTAACGATAAGTGACAGACAATCAGGGAAATCCGTGAGAAGACTTCGGCACAAAGCAAAACTCAAGCTCCGACGAACGACGACTGAAGTGAAGAATGAATGAAGGAAATCAGCAGCGGCGCGGCGGCGGCAATTTGAGGGTTCTCCCTTTTTGGCTCCGGCCACATGCCATATTTTAACATGTAGGCGTTGTNTGCATAAAGTTACGCTATGAATTATGTCATGCTGGTAATGGATTGAGAAGCTTTTACAAAATTGAACACGTCACATCATCACACGTGGAATTTTCAAATCTAGGTGAATTTGGAATTTGAATTTGAATTCAAATTGACATTTTGATTTATCAGCTGGTGTAGTCTTTTGCCGACTACGACGCGACGCCACAGGTGACACGGTGGACGGAAGGTCAGATATCATACAAAAGGTCTATTTATGGTTTGTCATTGTGTAGTGCATCTGGCCTTTACCAAAAATTTCTTCCTAATTTAACGTTGATTTTATAGCTGGCTTTCTGTCAGCGTTATTAGCGTCGAAAGCGCATAACCATAACGCATAATAATTGTAATACGCCATAATAAAATATGCCATTCTATGCTTCGTGCATGCGCAATGCATTAGTAGTATAATTTGCGATTCAGTGTACCGGATTTATTGTTAATAATAATGCTTTTGAATCCAAATAATTTGTTAATCGATTTTCAATGTGCAATGACTTATACTAACGCTATATAGGTTACGGCATATGGTGCGGTACGATCATCGGTTGAGCTATTACAGCTAGGACCCGAACCCGAAGACTGTCTTACTTTAAATAGAATTCCTGTCACCTAACCCGTGGAACAACGTACCAAAGACGTCAAAACCTCACCAAAAAGAAATATTGACTGGTTCATTGCCGACAAGAGGTCAAGATGGCGGAGGAGAATCCATCTTCCTTATCGTTTGAAGTGGATATTTCCAAAGTAACTTGTTTAGAAGATATTGATGAGCTAGAGGCCCTGCTTGCACGACAAGAGGTACATGATCGGAAAATACTTGATGTTAATAAACACGCCGAGAAAGTATCATTTTAATTTTAAACTCCATACATTGCTTGCTAGTTGGAGTTTGTTTTAGGAACCTTTTTGATTAACTTCTGATGTATATATTTCAGGAAGAATGTAATGAAAGAATCGCTGCCGTTATGAAAAACAGAGACAACATTGAACTTCAGCTTAAAACAACTATGAAGAAATTAAGTAACCTGAAGCCTGTGGAACAGGAAGCAGAACATTTCGCTGAAGTCATTAAAAGTACGGCTATTCTTGCTGAAGACGTCAGTGCTAAAGTTAGACAGCTGGACAAGGCGAAAGTAAGAAATGTTGCATTTATTTGTTGTGTGGTGTTAATGATTCAAAAAGAATTGTTATTATATGTATTTACGCGCGATTTACTTTTAGAATCGTGTTTCGGAATGTCAGCAACGAGTCAACGATTTACTTGACTTACAACAATGCAGTGAGGGTGTTGCTACTGCTATGCAAAATGAAGATTATGAGAAAGCTGCTGCTCATGTTCACCGTTTTCTCACAATGGATGAAACTTTATTGAAGCATACTGCGCGAGATGTATCAGAAGGTATATTTCAGAGCTTTACCTAAGATTAATCTTGTTAACAGCCATCTTCTTTCTTTTCCAATTTATTTTTGTAATTCAGGAAAGAATTTGGATGCTTCGTTTCACAAACTTCATGACGCAGAGGACCATGCTGAAGAAAGTAGTTACCTCCAAATTCGAGGAAGCTGTACAAGATGAAGATTTAGCTTCTGTTGAGAGATTCTTTAAGATTTTCCCATTGATTAACATGCATAACGATGGATTGAAGAGATTTACTAATTATCTGTCTTCCAAAGTAATTATCCGATCTTGATTACCGGTTTTGGAATCATTAGCAGATTACTTATCCAATTTAAAACTTCTACTTTTCAATGCCCTTTTTAGCTAAGCAGTAGCTCTCTGAAGAATTTGAATGGAGCCAGAGTTACAAGGGATTCCGATAAAAGAGCCAGTGTAATTTATGCTGACACTCTTACGTTGCTGTTTGAAGGGATTGCTAGAATTGTCGAAATTCATCAGCCATTGGTTGAAACCTATTATGGTATTATGGTTTATGATATTATGGTCAAGATTCCTGTTCACTTCTTAAATATATATAGGGCAGAATAAAAAGCTTAATACATGCATAATAATGCTTCATGTGTTTATGCTTCTAGGTCCCGGCAGAATGCTCACAGTTTATGGAGTATCTTCAAAAGGAATGTGACACTCAAGCACGACAAATTATTGACGAGTTTCGGAAAAGCCGAGAGTTAAATCGCAAAGTTACTCAAGTTTCTTCGTACATGAACCAGAAAGCTGAGTCAAAACTGAATCCCAAGGAATTGGATTTGATTCTTAGCGAACTGACACTGTTGAATGCCAGGACGGAATTGTATTCCAGATTTGTTCGAAGGAGAGTCGTGGTAAGAGTTTTTTCCTTAACAAAACCGTCACTGATATTTTAGAGAGTTAGTATTTTAAAATTAAACTAAAATGTTATGCATGAACTACAGAATGATTTGGAAGTCTCGATTACGGATGAAGCCGAAAAGAGTCAAAAGATGAGCCACTTAGATCGACTGCTGAAAGAGAGTGAAACATTCCGAACTATGCAGGTGCTATTGGGACAATACATTCTTCTGGAACAGTATTTCATGGCCCAGAGTGTTCAAAAGGTAGCAAGTCATAATTAAATAGGGCTATTATCGCCTTAATTCCCAGATCTTACGACGCATATTTTTATAACAGGCAGTAGAAATGGACAGTCTGGTCGAATCCTCCGGTTCGGACAGTTACGTTCTTTCTAGTATGACGGATGACGTGTTCTTTATAGTCAAGAAATGTATCAAACGAAGTTTAGCGAGTCAGAGTGTTGATGGAGTTTGTGCTGTCATCAATAACGCGTGTGGTATTTTGGAGTCTGATTATGCGGATTTACTATTGAATCAGCTTAGACAAGGTTAGTTTATATAAATTGATTTGAAAGAATTGAAACACAAAATTATATTTTGAATTGCATTCTCAGGGTTTCCAAGCGGGTATATGGATCTTGCACAGGCTTACAGCGTGCTACAATCATCTTTTCAACATGGAAAGCTTCAAGGGTCGGATATTGAGACAAACCGGACGCAATTTGTGGTAAAATTTTATTTTCGAATACCCGAATCACATGATTTTTGCACTTAATTTATGACCTACTTTATAAACTGTTGCTAATAGGCTTACTTGAATAACACTGATGTCAGCATGGAGTATGTCACAGCACTGAAAACCTCTCTAGAAACCTCAGTAAATGATGCTCTTGGACAGAACTTAACCCCATACGAAAAGGACAAAATATCGAATTGCCTCTCAGGCCTTGCGTCTGTCAATATTCGATTAAAATCTGTATCAGAATTCGGGTTCTCTCAGCTCCGGTCCAGTGCTGTCAAGCCTCGTGTCAAGCCCTGGCTTGATAGTTTCTTTCACAGTGTGAGTTTGAAAGCTGTTTATTAACGTAAGAAGCTTGGAAATAATGGGTTTCAATTTTACGTTTTTATCACAGAGACCCTCTTATGAACTAGCTGAAGATGATTTCACTGATGACAGTGCGCCTATGCAATCGTTTATAACCGACTTAGATACGTTTTGTGTGTCATTCAAGTCATGTCTTTCTCCTGCCACGTACGAAGCCTTTGTGGCAATGGTTACAACGGAAATATCAATTCAGATGGAAAAAGTGATGTTGAAGGCCAAGTTCAATCGGGTAAGTGCAATAATGACTTGTTAAAAATTATATGGAAAACCTTAATGCTAAATCAATGAAAATTACAGATTGGAGGTCTACAATTTGACAAAGAATTAAGGGTGCTTGTGGGATACCTTACTAGTTCAACAACCTGGTCTGTTCGAGACAAATTCTCTCGTTTGACACAAATCACAATCCTGCTAACGTTAGAAAAAGTTTCTGAAGTCGCGGATTATTGGGGGAAGGGACCTGTTACTTGGAGATTAACTCCGCAAGAAGTTCGACAGATTCTGGGATTAAGGTAAATTCTGTCGTGTATGACCGGATTTCAACTGGGTATGTTAAAGCGTTATATTCTAATCCTTTTGTAATAATTTCAGAACGGACTTCCGAAGCGAAGACATTAAAAGGCTGAAGCTATGAAAACATCTCGAAAATAACTATTCTATACTGTAACTATGTTTTCCACTATATTTAATTTGAAGCCCGGTTGATTCAGTTTGAAAAGCTTCGAACCAATGATTATTTATTTAAACCTGATATGTTGATAAAATACTGGAATATTTACAAATAATAGCGAATCAAAATGCAGGATTAGCATAATAACAAAAATATTTACGGATGAAGTAATGAATTAAAGGTGAACGTTACGTTATTTCCGTCGGACGTACCGAGAACTAATAATTTTGCTGGAAGTAAATTAGTTATTACTGAATTTCCTTTGTGACTTTATCCCAGACTCGATTTGGATGTTCTGCAAGATTCGGACGAAGTTCATAGTTGGCAATTGCAATTTCCTTTCGTTGAGCTGGGGTCCATTCTCCGCGGAGTCCAATATAGCAGATCTGAGTGACATCCATGCCGAAATTAGTGGGAAAGTGAATTGTCAGGTGGCTCACGGAGGAAAAGCTTACGGCCCTAAAATATAATTATTCATATCAACTTCAACTCTAAATAAACCAGCATTTCGAATTAAAAATGGACTTTGAAATCAATATACTTGGTCGGATATTCAAGAAGTCCTTGAGGATCACAATGAAGTTCGAATTCTTGAACAGCTTCACTATTGACATCGTCAAAAGTCATGTGGGGGCGATTCTTGTACCTATATTAGCGTCAAAAGATAAGTTAGGTATTTGCCTAATCACCTTCACCGGCGAAAGCCCGAATTACAAGTTTATGATTAATTCTCACAATCGCATTCGACCAGGATGGCTGTCATCATCAGGAGCCACCAAGATAATCCCCTTTAGCTTGACATTTCCAGTGAATCTATGGAAATATTTAAAGGTCAACTTTTCATGAAGAAGTATTGCCGACAAATTCGACTAATTTAAGTGTATTATTTTCTTATGTCTTACGGAATATTAAATAGAAGCTCTTCGTCCACATCGCTTTCGACAACCTAAAAAACGATCCATATTTTCATTAAACGATTTAATTGAATTTTAATTTAGAGATATGTTGGCACGTTATGTTGCTATTTTATCTTATAATTACGTTATCCATGTTAAGGCGTTCTTCCCAAGGCTTGAAAATGGTCTTGGCTGATCCATCCCGCCGTTCATTGAGGCAAGTTAAATTCTCCTTGTCAATCTTCGTGTACAAGCTATACTCAACTCCCATTTCCGGCGAATCATCCTGATGATTATGCTCTCCGTGACAGCAACCACCGCATTGATGTGACATTCCGAGTTATTTTCTGTCGAATAGAATATACAATTAATTATTATGTCACGTTGCACGCGGAATTCGGTAAAACTTCCATGATTCCTTCCGGCCGGCTGCCTAAACTTTTAAAAGCATAACGTATTACGTAGACATACACCGAATCAAATGTGGCACAGAAGAATGCTTAAATTATATTCGTCACGCGTTTAAACAAGAGATATGTGACATGCTTCATGAAAGCTATATGCTAATTGCTTGTGCACAAAGTACAGTAGTAATCTTACAGTTGTGATTCAATTAATTACCTTCGTCACTCTTTTACCCTCAAGGTCCAGTTACCGTATGATCTTGAGTGAATGACTGACTGACTACTACAACTGACAAGACAATTGTTACGCAGTTATCTGAGCTCAAGCAGCAGGCAATCAGCAGTGACTTGCGAAATAGAAATATCCGGTCCGGTCACCTGCGCTGCGTTTGAATTTCAATAATTTCACGGCGGCGAATGAATTTGCAAACTTTACCTTTTCCCGCAATAATAATTATGCCGAAGATGAATTTTTCCCCTGCCCCGCAGCTTCTACGCTACAACAGAATTTTATCCTTATTGTTTCTAAAATGTTTTCTTAGAAAAGATATTCGATGGTATAGCAAACAAGTATGCCAGCATGAGATAGTTACCTCTAAACTATTGTTCAATTGATGCCTCCATACAGAAGTCAAGTCAGGTCAGGTCAGGAGGAGACGGGAATTGAAAGTTCTGTTGGGAAATTGGAGGATTAAATACCCGGCTATCTTTAAGGCGCCAATCTTTGGAAACCAGCTACTAGTTTATTGCACGCCTGTACTGTAACGGTCATCTTTATTTTTAGAGCTTATAATGTCCTCTTTGGGTTTTACCCCTACATGCGTCAATTTTTGAAACGAACAGACATTTTAGGATAACTTTTAGCTTCAAGGCATAGCGCGGTCATCTTGAAGCAGGCATCTTCGTAAATTGTATTACAGCGAATAAGGAGTTTAGCTAGCTGCCATCTTCGGAAACCGCCGAGCTGTGGAACTTTTATTTATTTAACTTCTTTAAAGCGAACCTGCATTTTGGAAACCAGTCTGCTTGAGAACCTAGCGGAAATCTTTGGAATCGGACAAATTTTAAATTAAAGCATGCCGCGGCCATCTTTTAAGCAACCAGCATCTTTGGAAACCAGTCTGCTTGTGAGTGTGGTGCCAAGATTTTGGATTGGAAGCCAAATGTTTTTATGTCATAGTGACCAGCTTTTTGACAACCTTAGGCTTTTACCGTTTGAGTTAAATTCGCTATTTGAAACGAACGAACCGTCATAAGTAAATTGCAAAAGAGAACTGTTATAATTTTGATAATATATTAAACACTCCCTGAGCATCATAAAGGATTTTATAAACAGGCTTTAAAAATAGATTGATAGCAAACATGCCCAGCAGACTGTTCTGGCGCAGAGTTTTCTAGAGAGTAGTTCTGAATCATTAGCATATTATCAATATTACTTCATTTCCCGGGATTTGTCTGGAGTTGTGTGTCATTTCCCGTTTTATTGGTATAACCTTGGATAACGTAAAATGAGTCATACAAGCTATTAAGATAAACGCAACCTTAACAGGTACTTTGTTCGCTAGTTATTAAGTGGAACTACAGACAATTAATCTGTATGGAACTGATTGTTTATTTCTCAATTCTCAGCAATTCAATATTCGATCAACCTTCGTCCAAGCGATAGTTACATATTACATAGTTAAAAGTATTATGTATTCCTTCTCGAAAAGCTCTTTAAAAATGCTACATTCTATAATATACGTACACCTGAAAAATCCAATCGCGTCATCCGGGATAGGATAGAAGCCAGGGCTTGTCCGTTATCAGCATAGCATTTATAACAAAAGCAACAGCTTAGCACCTGCTTGCTGATGACCTTATCACTTATCAGTCCTGGCTACATTGTTACAAGCTATAAACAAGTTGTCAAAGTCAATTGAAGTCACATATTTCGATGGTTTCGTTAATGGAAATACAGAAACTAGAATGCCATTTTGACTAAAAATTAACGTTCGTTTCTAACAAAAATTAAACGTATAATAACTATATATAATTTCAACATTACAGGTACTATATGTAGGAGGTCATAGGTAATCGCGGTTAACTTTAATACTGTTTATAAAAAATCCCTTGCTCAAACCGGCAGAGCTGCGAAATGTGTGACTCGATTCCGGGTTTTGTTGGGTCCATTGGTCAACAATGCTGTTAGAATGTAGACCATAATAAGCTCGATGACGAATTGAATGACTCCTGGTGGGTCCATACCACCATTTTGAACCAAGTAAACTTTAATACACAGCTCTGCCACGGTACTAATGAACCAAAATCCATAGCAGGATTTTGAGCTTCGAATTCTCTATTAAAATAACAAAAAAAAAATCAATAAATAATTTACTTGAGAGCATCATAATCACGCAGTTCCTAATTTCTAACGCGCTGCTGTTTAAGCCTGTCATTTAGCGAATTCGCCAGCGGAAAACACATTAGTAATTAGCAAATTACGCTGGGACGGGCGTTTCGAAATATTCCAATTAAGAAAAAACTATCAGATTTAGATCAGAGATATATTTCAAAATTTTGATGAGCTTACCTTGAAGAACAGTACTAAGGTAAAAAACGAGCGAATTCCCCATAAAACTTTAAAAGATCGTTTGGTGTTGTACATCATACCTGAAATTTTAAAAAGTTCATCCAATAAATATTAACAATATGGCTGCGAACCGCTTTATATCGGGCGATCTCCATTTAAATGCTACTGATACTGAATTGAACTAGCAGTGACGCCGTTAAATGCTCCTCCAGCACATTTAATTTCAGTAGTATCCCGCACTTACATAGTATTTTTAATATGGGTGCCAAATGTTCTCCAGGCGGAACTAAACACTGATTCATGTGATGATGGGTAGTTCCGTGACCCCATTGAAAGGTTATCACTCTGTAAATTGTTAGCGCCTAAAAATAAAAATATGGTTTTCGAAAAATTAGAACAAACTAGTTTCAGAAATACCTGTAATTCGCATTTTTGTACACGAGTTACCTACCAGATTGATTGCTCCCAGCATTCGAAGATAAAACATCGTTTGATTGGCCATCCTTATACATTTCCAGACACTCAAAACCGCAGTTGAAATAAGTATTTTAGTAAGAAATCAGTAACTAAGCTGTTCAATAGCTTATATTTTTAAAATAGCCTCATTGCAATTACTACAGCAATTAAAATCTAAATAAATTCAATTAACTGCTCGTTACTAATTAACTCTATTCTTTGTCTATGTTAAGGTGAGGGCTTGAATGTCCGTGGACTTCACTACACTCCCACCACCTGGTTCTGACCATGAAATAATGATAATCATAAAGTCTCAGCAACAAGAATCACACAATGCTAGGAACTATTATGTACTGGTCTAACGTCTAAATTGAAAAAAAAATCAGGTATGGCTATACTTTACTAACGTCAAACTTAAGCTTTCCATTAAGCTATGGGTGCTGCTAAGCTGACTATGTCAGCCAGATAGCAAATTTTCTATATATGACTCGTTTTCGTGTGACTATTATTAATTGTGATTTGTGATACCTTGTTTAAAAGCTTATCTTTTATCAGTGAAAGGCGTCGGAGCTCACAAAAGATAAGTGTCATTCCTAATCAAAGTAACACGGCGTGTGTTGGTGTACGTGCATATAGCGAGTGGTATTACATGGTATTTACCGAAAGCAATTACAGAGAAATTCTACTCAAATTCGTCGAGCTTAGAAGTGACGCCAACTAAAATTTTCGAAATTATTTTTAGCATATAAATTTAGGATCGTTTTAAACTGACGACTGACGATGACGATCGCTCGAAGCTTTCCCAGTAGATAATATTCGGCTTTGACATATATTATCGGTAGCCACGCAAAAGTATACAAAAAATTGCAAAGAAATTTCCCAAAAATGTAGTTTATCAGGTTATCAAAGCAAGTCTTAATTAGCCGGATACTTTTAAAAAAAATTAACATTGGCCAATCAGCGTTTGTATAGTTAACATGCGCCAGATTAGATGTGCTCATAATGTTAAACCATAAACCTTTCAGCGGTCACGATTCACGAACTATCTGATATAAAAATAGTTGAATTACCCGTTTTATGTGAGCATTGGTCAAGTCTATTAGCGGAGAATCTCAGAATTTATTGGACAGATAAATTGGTAAACGAGTTTTTTTTTTGTTAGTCATATTTATATCTAGACGAGCTATGTGATTCTTTGTCCAGCCTAGCCAGCCATTGCATTGCAGTAGCCGTATGCTCTATTTAACTAGCTAAATAGCCAAATCAAAAGGCTTCTAGTTTCTAAGTGACTATTCGTCCTATTGTGCAATTTTCTGTAAAGAGCTGGCTTGATTCAAGCAGTTTAGGCATGCTAGCGGCTATAGTTAGCTATTTGATTAAACAAGTTTACATAGCAAATTGAAACCCTATTTACAAATGTATTAGGATAACTTTGTGTGGTGCTGTTGTTAATACGCTATGAATTTACTAAGCATTATTGTCTGCTGACCTTTGGACGTATTAGTCAATTTTTAAAGCGAGACACTTAGCTGAATGAAACCATATAATGGCTTGATCACAGATTTTTCAGCTATCAGTGACGAGTACTGATGACTAGGATAACTATTTCGCGAATTAATTACGGTAACTTCAAATAAAAATTATTAGTCTTTAATTATGTGCGTATTCTGAAATTTGAGGATATCAAGGTGCTTTGAAGCCGCTTTAGAGTAAACTCGATCATCCCTAATTGAGTCTAGACAATTGAAAATTAATGTGAGCCGAAAATACTACAGTTAGGTAGACATGCCCGTTTAAGTCACGGGCCTGGACATCTACCAATTAAAAAATGACCTACGATTTCCGCAGGTGGAGTACAACGACGGTCATTTCAAAGAATTTGAGATGAGAATCTCCCCAGTAGAATCAGTCTTATTGTCAATTAATAAAACAAATACAATTGAGCCAGTCTAAGGCTGATGTATTAGCAGTTCGATTAATTTCGGCAATGTATCAAATATTGCGAGTCATTATTGACATATATAATTATATGCATGTCCACATAAGATAAGCATTTTCAGATCCTACAGTATACAGTTTAATTGCTATCGAAAAAATCATAGTAAAATGCAGATATAAATCCCTGATTTGATTCTAGCGTAGCGTTTACGGAAGCAAATTTTACTTATTTGATGTGGTGCCTAATTATTGCATCTTATATTTAAAAACAACGGAAACAACGAGTAATTAAATATTTATTCGAGTGTTTGCAATATCAAGCAACATGCATTGTTTCGTGTTCGTAGACAACGATTAATTCTTGGAGCTCGCACACCAAGATTCACCTCCGGAGGAACTGATTTTGATGAAGTATGCCGAAACGTAGCCATTTCCAACGTTGAACCAGTAAGGATTTCCGCTCACGTCACTGCCGGTAACCCTTCCAACAATTCCAATCTCTACCCCATTTGCGAGTGAACCCACAGCCTCAGATCCGGAATTCGGCTGTGACCTAATGAAAAGTCCACCATCGGCTTGTACGACCCCCGTGCATTTTCCGCCACCACCACCGCTGCATCCACCGGAAGAACAGAAAAGTACGCGCTCGGCTTCACGTCGTCGAACGAGACCTGGAAGAACGACTCCACCAGCATATACCCATTTTGCGAATTCAAGGGATGCTCCGTTGGTATTTCCACTGTTCAGGAGTTGCAGAAGGGTTGAAGACTGGAAATTTCCGCATCCCAGATTGAACACGAAAGAAGCAAGGGCAGAAAACTGATTTGCGTTCAGGCCGTCAAAGGTTACTCCATTAGCGACGCATTGTTCGTAGCGGCCTGGGGCAGCAAGGTCAGATTTGAGCAGGGCATCACCTTGTGCTAAGGTCAATGGTGTGTAGTAGATTCCTTCGAGGGGTAACGTGCAGTCCCAGACATGGCAGGCATGACCGTAGCCAATGGTTTTGATACCCTGACAAAAATTCGATCAGATACGACCGTAAAATGCCTCGATATTTTAAACACCGAACTTACCACAGGGTCAATATAAAAGTCGGGAAACCATCCTTCGAATTCCTTAATTAGATCGACGCCAGCTTGATTAGTTGGTCCATTGTATTCTGAAAATTAATTTAAAAATATGTTAGACGTCAAGAGCGCTGTGAAAATTCTATATTTAATGCTTATTCTGTGAAATTAGCTAGACTTACTCGCACTAACGCCAACAAGCAGCGTTATTGCCAACAAAGAAACGATGGAATTCCTCATATTTCTGATTCTGATGGCAGATAGATTAGTGCTGGTGTGAAGTACTTTTCAGACTGCACTGGGAACAGAAATAATGCTATTTGTGAGAAAGATAATTCTATTTATGCTTCTGTAGCTAATCTCTCGAGAAATTGCAAATTTGAAGTAGGTTTATAAAAATTATTCGAATTAAATACATTCCTATTTGGAATCGCAGATGTTCTCCATTTTTCATGCAAATTCAAGTGCCTACTTTAGAAAACGTAAAATTATTGGGCCACTGGTTTTTATCAATCGCATAAAAATTCTAGCTTAAACTGTGATAATTGTGTTGCTAACTAATGCCAGGTGAGAAAAATGCGCATAACAAATCCCTTGAAACCCTTGAAAATTATATCTGACAACTAAACAATCGGAATTCCCGTGTAACTGATTCTAAATTCAAGTTGACAGGTCATTTTTGTCCTATTGCTTGTGTGGTTTTGTAACAATATGAATTCTTGAAATGCTGATACGGAGCTTATTTATTAATCGCTTTGACACTTTACCATGTTATACTGTAATCCGTGCTATCAGAAGCTGGCATTTTTGGGAATACTTGAATTCGCTAAGATCGTCGTTGCTAAAATACAATCTAGAAATATACTCAAATATTTATTTTTAGCTTGTCAACGCCAGCTGAGTAATGGTTCGAGTTTC
>VNWX01000367.1:0-23472 GCA_009869905.1 Ceratophysella communis | reverse complement strand
CCAATTTGGCATGTGGTGCAGGATGGTCTTAGGTCTTATCATCTATTATTCTGCCATGTGTGCAAAGGTTAGATAACAATAGCAGATATTTAATAGCAGTTGCTGAAAGTTCGTTGTGCTCGGTCCGCGCTATGCTGGGAGATGCTGAGGCTGAGAGCTGAGATCGGAAGATAGGAGATTAGTTGACTATGTGATGTCTGTGTTTTATGTGTTCCTTTCGCCAAACAGGCCATAGCCGCCAATCTCATTTACTTTTCGATGTTTGAAGGAAAGATGCTTTATAATTATAATTTCAACCAGCTAACTACATACTTCTAAGCAAAAGTAAGATACCATGGACTTTAAATGCACAACGGGTATCAGAAACAGGAATTCATGCATTAAATTATGTATTTTGCGAATCAAGACAGAGAATCGAGAATCAGCCATCAGCCTATACAACCCAACTGACCAATTTGATTAAACCTCGACATCAAAATTCTATTTCGATTCTCGTTAACTGCAATGATTAGCTTATACCGTACACAGCAGATAGAACAGTGCATACTGCCATTGGTTGGTAAGGCTAATTTTTAGCCTATACCGTATAATTATCCAATTATCGCCCTAATAATAGGAATATGTTTCTAGACTGGCAGCAATATTCATATATTATTCAAATGCAGAATCTGAAATTTGTCTGCTTTCTCGATGTCTGAGTTCTGAGAGCGTGCGTATTATTGGTATAATACTTGCAGCCATTATTTACTAGGCTTGTATGCATTTTGAGGAGGAGGAGGGGTAGAGCGTAGAGCGAAAACAGATCCAGCACGCGTGAAGCGCCAAACAGGATCCAGATGTTTTTAGAATAATGGTGGGTTACGAACACCATTTTCCCTTTCGTTTGGGCGAGAGAGGGTCCCTTTTCTAAACTTGTCTAATATATAAATTGAAAGAGAACACAGAGCGGAGGGTGAGAGCTAGAGCAAAAAAAAGTTTCAGAACCCTGGCTACGGCACGTTACCAAATGTCTGTTTTTTGAATATTCCGATCCATTCCGTACCTATGCTACCTACCAGTACTTCTTCGAGCTAAAGCCTGGTTCCATGCCAGGCGTCCCAATGAACATTCCAATTAATCTGGCTACTTGCACTTGAACCGTGTTACATAGTCGTTTCGGTATTAATTAGGCAGGAATTATAATGAAATCCTAGACAAAATTAAGAAGTATTTAGTAAAATTTAACGGACCGTCGAATCCTAACCTTGAAACTTAATTTAGACAATGACAACGGTATGACGTCATTAAATATTTGCAAATTTTCGTCCACCACTGTTCTATCCTCTACCGCACCAGAAATTGGGGTTTACTCAGCTCGGCGGCCATTTTGTCATTATGTCGAGTAGAGTAGTGAAGACAGAAATACGTTGTTTCGAATCCGTGATGTGGGAGCCCGGCCGGGTGCCTTAAGTCTCGTATCATAAGTCACACGACTTGTGCAAGTACTTCCAAATTTAGGGCGGATGTCTTACGCTCATTTCTATATTTATGATTCTTGAGCTGGGCTCATCTGCTGCTATCAGCTTCGTTGCCCTTTTTGTCGTTTGAAATATGTGGCGTATATCCCTTACATTTCTGGGCTAAGGGGGAATATTTTTTCTGGAAGTGTGCTGAAGAAGAGCAGGTGTGTAGTCGTAAGTACTTCGTACCTACTGGAAAATCTGAAACGTATGGTGAGCGTGTGCCAGGCCTCAAATAAAAAGTTATTTCCATTGTTCGGACTTCAGTACGATGTACAATAATATGAAAGGGCAGAGACACATGCTATACGGATCTAATGGGTCGATACCAATTCTCAATTCATACAGGCAGTTCAGTAGCCGAGTGGGCAATTATTCTAGTTTCGGTATTGACGGCGAAGGGTTTCGAAATTTCAATTAGGTTGCTGTTGCTGTTGCATTCAGGTCATAGACATAATGTAGTAGACGACTTTTCGCCATTTGCTGAGCTCATTATTGAATTGAACCTTTTTCAGTATATTCGATGGTGAGTTGTACGTAGAAAAGGGTAGTAAATATCTGATTGCATCTATCCCGCCTAGGTTTATCACTCTTTGGAAATAAAAGGTCGTATTTGGATCGAACGTCAAACGACACAGAAATAAGGAAACAACAATAATATTCAGAAGTCATGCTGTGCGGATGCGGGAGGAATATATAGTGCAGCAGCGAATGCCACGGAGGGACGTGGCCGGTGCCATTTCTATTTGGTAATTTAGTTATCTCCAATTAGGCTACTGAACTGACAGGAGGCGACTTCTGGCTTGGCGTCCTTCCTTGATTAGAACTGTATTAGTGAAACCGTTGAATATTGACTGAATGTCTCGGCCGAGCTTGGAAACTGTTTTCTAGAATTCTCAAATTGTGGCAGATGGTCAGTCGCCAATTCAATTTTCGATAAGGAAAAAAGGAAAGGACCGACCCATCATTCCTCATTCCATTCCACAGATAAGCAGGAAGCGCTCAAGAGGCTGAGGAAGGCAGGCATTAGGCATAGGTTTTAAATTAATTGAATTCCCGGAGACGGATCACACAAGTCCTATTTCATCTGCGTTGTCCGCGTCTTTCGTCTCTGCTGCTGAGGCTCGAAGGATTTAGAGTTTGTCCTGCGGGAGATGCTCTCTGGAGCCGACCGGTTATCACTAACCTCGTCGCCATTTCCACATCTGGTAATTTGAACCAGAATTTTTGCCTGAGTGAGATGTCTGATGTCTGATGATGATGATGACTGGATGGATTGGAATTCGTCGCCCCGTCCGTCTGCCGCCCAGCATTCTAATAAAATAAGTATTTCTTGGATCGTTGTCCTCATTTGGTGTGGATTACGTCATTCTTTCTAGGAACTAGTCTCTCTCAAACTGGATGATGATTCTCCTTCATCCGTTGGCTTCATCTAAATTAGGCGCTATTGATTAGAGTTAATCGTGGGAGTGGGTGGAGGTACAAATACAAAGCATTGTTTAATTATGTTTGTCTCTGGTGTGGGTGTTGGAGCGGTATAATCAGTCATACTAATTCTGGATCTGACCAGGAATGTAATTCAATTGCATATAGCTCATTGACCAGTGGTCAGGACCAGGCCAATACAAACAGATACGAGATTACACTTAATCTTAGCAAATAAATATGTGTGTTATTTTGGACGGATGTTAGGACGAAATAGGTCAAATGTCATCATGAAAATTGTGAAATTAAGTAGTAGTTTCGTATTTCGTAGTATGAAATATTGTAGCAGACTTGCTCTGCTCATCTGATTTAATGGCACAGGAAGTTCATATTTTTTATTACGTTTTGCCATTTACTGGAGGAAGTTCAATGTTAACAGCAGTAGGCTCCTGAGTGCACCAACGATGATGATCAATTACGAAATAAAAAAAAGTAACTCTTCGTTCATCATCGTTTGTGATACTTTCTTGAGTACGCCTGCATTCCTGAGAGTATGAGCGATTAATTAGGGCACAACTCACCTGAACTTGACTTACCTGTACTCGCACTCTCGTAGGTATTCAATTGATACCTGCGTGTAAAAAAAATATGCATAGCATGTCAAGAATCAACCCACTCAAAAGAGCGAGTCATTGTATCCTAAAAGGAAGTGTTTGGTTGTAAAATGTAATAAAAGAAGCCCACTGTTGTACGTTGTTAGTCTGGGAGTAAAGTAAAGTAATCGTACGAATAATAGTACGGCTACGAATCCAAAAAATCCTAAAGCCATGATTTTGGAGTATGCGTGTACGTACACACATTTTCCTTTTACCCCTACTCATTTTATGGCGGCGAATAATGTAGTAAAGTGGGTAGGGTTGCGTTCTTGTAAATTTTAAGCCAGGATGGTTTTAGCATGGCGTAGAATACAGGATTTTTATAAGCATCAGCCAGCAGCAGGGAATCAAGTTTTAAAAAAATCAACCTTTTGGTTTGTGAATGAATGGCTTTTCTTCTTGCTGGGCACTCATAGTCGTTCGCCTGCGTTTTTGTACGGAGAGTAAAGTTGGCGTTATTTGGGGAGGGCAGCAAACGCATCCCCTGAGCATAAGGCGTGGAGGGATAAGGGGACGGAGGGCTTGGTTTTTGATGGGTGAGAGCGCGGTTAAAAATTCCTTGTATGCCTTCTTTCTTCATCATTGTACCTCCTCGACGTTTTGTCCTCCTAATTGACTCTTGCCCTGGTCATTTGGCCTCACACACACACGCCGTTTACCTGGTGGAACGCAAGGAAGGAAGCCTTCGTCGTCGTCATTGTCGTAACAGTAGTAGTGGGTGAGGAGGTGAAAGCAGGAGAAAGTCGTAATCATGGTGTTACAAACTTGGAGCGGAGTAGTGAACCTTGTTTTAATCTCAAATACCTTGGGTTTTTTGCCCTTTTTTCGTCGTGGGATTTTGGATTTTCGTGAAGTCTCTGAGCTAAAATGTTTACTTCTCCAGCGACGAAAGAATGTTTCAACTGGATAATAACGGTAATCACTAGTTTACAGATTACTTGCTAATTTTAAATTACGAGTCCAGCTTCGTTTCGAATTACTTACCACCAGTTAAGTCGTTTGAATGAGAACTACCAAATTCGTTAATTCTCATTTCACAAATATTCAGTTGTCGGTGTATTGCCCATCCATTACCGATGCTGAATGCTCTATTATTGTTAGTATAAGCTTTGGCACAACTGAAGATAAGCAAAGCAAGGAAAGCATGTTTAGAAATAACTATAATAGTCCAAGTTGGAATCTGTTGCTTGGTCGGTTAATCGTTTACTGCTAATCGATTGCATGGTTTTCTAATTTGCGCTCTCCTGGATTGTGAATCGCGAACCTCCTGCACCTGCACTCCGCTGCACAGTTCAGCGTCGCCAATAAGTTCAAAAATAATAGGATATTTGATTCTCTATTCTTTAAGAAGAAATCAGTTACGGGTACATCTAGCGTCTATCATTGCATCGTCTTCTATCACCTAGACTTCTAAAATTAGCTTAGCGAATTACTTAACATTTGGCATTGGATTTAACTGCGAGATTTAGACGGGATTAAAAATGTCAGAGTGAAGGCGAAACTAGCTTGAGAAAAATTTATTTTGTCGGAATAACTCGATACTAAAATGTAAAATGTTAATCCCAGGAATTTGAGATGCAGTGCATCCAGTTGCCCGTTAAGGAAGAGGAAGATCAAGGTATTTATTTAAGAGGGCAGGGTGAGAGTGAGTACCTTAAATTCTTGAGTCCAACCGCGTATTCTGAGAAGACATTGCATTTAGGCTGAGAAAATTGTTCAACCCGGAGAGTTACCGCCCACGTTCAGTCCAGGAATGCTGTTTTCGGCTGGTTCAAGGGATAAGTTTCTAGGCTTTTGGTTACTACTGCCGAGCTAGGGTCCCTTAATAAGTTTTTTTTTCTGATTCTCTGTATATCGTCAGAGGTGAATTTGTTGCCTTCTGGGCTCTTAAAAACATTCCAATTCTCTATATCTTAAGCTTACTCAAGTCAGACACGGGATTCTCGGGAAGATGCTAAGTAGAAGATTTTTTTTACCCCTGGTGGAATCTCATCTCTGAAGTGAGTTACCTTGGGTTTTGGTATCCTGTGCGTTGGGGAGACTCAGACCGAGACAGGTTGTTGGTCTTCTTCAGTAAACGGAGATCAGATTTGAATTTTTATGTTCCAGTGATGCCAGGCGAGGTCTGGGCAAGTTACACGCATAGAAATTCATACAAGGGTTTAGTTTTTCTGTTCCTTATTAAGATTTAAGTCTTGTGAAACTTTTTTTCTTGAGGAAAATGCTTCTGCTGCTGGGCCGCTGGAACCTCATCTGCTTATTTTAAAAAATCTCGTGCGTGGTTTCATGTTTCATGGCTTGGTTTCGGTTGCGTAGCTCAGCGTCTTGAAGTCATGTCAATTTTAATTCTATAAAAAGACAATTTATATTCCTTGATTTTGTATTTCCGCATAACTTCTGAGTAACAAGAGGCCCTTTTGATTCAAAAGGAAGTCGTCTTCCTCTTCCATTTTTTTGGTTCATAATGAGGAAAGGAAGAGGAGGCACATATCACAAAAAACTTGGGCGAAGAAGTTCAAGTGGGGAACGTGAAGAACATGTGTGTCTCGTCTGCTCATAAGTTGGTTAAGTTTAGGTAGGGTCGTTGGCAAGGGTATACGTATCATCTAATATCCTTAGGAAGCATATTGAGGAGGTATGAGTTTCCTTCTGAAAGTCCTCAACGTCTGATTTATTAGTTAGTAAACTTAATTCGTTTATGCTACAGTTTCCCTAAGCGTTGTGGACAGCAGCATTTATACCGTAGCATATTTGGACAGATGAGCCATTGCTAATCGACGACGTTATGTTTGCTAATTCAAAATTTGCCAGGTGCCAGGGCAGACTTGACTTGGCTTGAGCATTTCCTGGCGCTAATTGTTCACCTCTCATCAGAGGCTCAGTTGAAATTTGACGTCGATGGAGAGAATGGAATGTTGGTTCTAGATCTGCAAACAGACAGACGTTTGTCGGAATGACGACTGGGACTGACTCGCATTATGTAAATATATTGGAATTTCATTCAATACAAGTCACACGTATTGGGCTGCTTCATTCCTGAGATAGGGACTCGTGATATTATTATTAGTTGTTTCAAAATCAGTCATGAGTCTCTTGGAGTTATTTCTGTTTCAATGATGTACCTAACCTATACTTCTGATTTTAGAAATGGGGTCGTGCAGAAATTGTAGTCTCAGGTATCAGGTATGTGTCTTCAGGTATTAATAGAAACGTTTTGTGACGGTTTTATGAAGTTGCTTATGCCTTCAGTGAAGCTTCTGACGATAACGTTGACTTCGACTGTCTGGCAGGTCCAATGGCGTCCCAGAAATCATGGACTTCCCCAGTTCCATACATAAAAACAGGAAGTTGTCGTTGTCCAGTTTGATAAGGCGGCGACTGTCTCATAATTATTATTTAATATTTAATCTGTGGTTGAAGAAAAGGCGGCTGTTGCTGTCAGTTGCCGTTAGCACAGTTGTTCACTTTCCTTGAGTTAAGAAAGGTTCAGTTGAATACTTGACAGATTATTAGGGGGATGAGCTTAAGCCTTTTTTCTGTGCTGGTATTGAATGGCCGTAGTGTGTAAAAAGACAATATCATTTCCCTTCATTCATAAAAGTACTCTGAAGCTCTCTTGTAAGTTCATGTGCCCTGTCTTCTGTACTTACTAACTACCTAAGTATGTAATATTTTGTTGGACTTGACGGACGAGTGTTTGTATGAGGGGAGGAGGTTTGAGGAGATTAGTTGTAGCATTTAAGATTCCCTTATAATTTAGCCATGTGTACTGGCAGAACTACTGACATACCAGACCACATGTTGCTCATATGCACTCGGTAACTGATACTTACTAGTTAATAGTTGCTCGGGTATTGTTTGTAGTTATTCATACAAATGAGAAGATCATCGCATCCCTCTGTCCTGTCCTGTAACAGCTCCTAGCTCTAGCTCCTCTACGGACCAATGACCAAACGGCTGCTCGAAATTCCTCATGTTAATACTTGAATAAGTTAAGTTGGACTTTGTACTTTAGCATATAGTAGTAGTTTACTTACATAGAATTAAAATCTGAAACCAGAAGCCTGATTCTTAATACGGAGAGTGGTTGATTGCTAAAGCTAAACAGGTTGACTTGCATCTTGGTTTGTTAACATTGCGATTGCTGTGGCCATCCATAAGCTGTCTGGGACAAGGTACAGCCTGCCTTTGCATTAAGTATAGGCACTGTCGACGATCCAATTTAGTATGTAGTCTGGGTCTAAAATTTAATGCTTAAAGCTCAAGAAAAATTCACGCTAACGTCAGGCTGTTTACAGAGCGTCGATTAAGTCGCGTCGGGGTCGTTGTGTCCTGATGATGGCGGTGGCCATGTAAATAAATACTCTTATGCGCTTGAAGGGATGGGTAGACGGTAGACCGGTCCTGGGTCCCAAACCCTGGACATAGCTGAAGTCGAATTTTTTGTTAAAATTTTTTTTGCCCCTGTGCCCCTGTACACTGGCTGAGGCTTGTGAATTGTGATTCCACTCGGACTCGACGCTTGGGAGGGAGGGTCACTTGTATGGAGGGAAAAAAGCAAAGGGCAGGGTAGGAGGGTTGTTTTACTACCCTTGTTTCTTGTTTGTGTATAGCTAGTCCTAGTTCAAACGTATGTGTTGTGTATATTGATGCAGTGTAGCAGTTCCCGTTTTCGGCTTGGCCTCGAAGTTTCAGCTGGACTGGAACTTAACTGGAGGAAGGGGAGGGGGGTGATGCGTGTCATGGATTTTAGAAGGACAGTAATTTAGGGTGTAATATTTTCCATCCACTCCTAAAATGGTCTAATTAAGGGATTCATGGCTTCAAACGTTCATGCTGTGGACGTTGCATTGTGGAATCAAGATCATTCTTTATGACTTGTCCTTCCTCGCGTCAGAGACACTTTACCATTTAAAGTCACTTCTGTTTACTCCGCATAGTTGATTTGATAGTTAAGGTTTGGAATTGGGAGTATGGAACATGGAGCAGGTTGACTACCGAAGCTAATGAAATTGCGGTTTACCTGCTGACGGTTTAGACTTATCATTTAAGGGCCCTCATATCCTTATTCTTTAACGATCACTACTGCATTCTCGTCACGGGACAACAAATTCGCATTTCGGATTCGCAATGCCTGTTGATCGTACGTTGTAGGTATTAACGTGGCGTCGTAAATATATTCAAGTGTAGCGTGCCGGTTATACGTTTCCCGTATATCTTGTATTTACGCAATATAAACAGATAGCAGCAATGTTCCAGCAGGTTAACGACTTGCCATATCATATCCCATCGACGCTCATTCATTCAATCTTGTTTGAAGATAGCTTACGGTTTGAAAGAGTGTCTTGTTCAGATTTGTTGGTTCCCACGGTCTAGAGAAATTGAAGGAAGTGTCTGGGCTTCTGCATTCATTTTTTGAGATGTTTTTTTTGTTTATTATTTCCCGAGGTCTTGGGAAACCCGTAGCGTAGGCGTAGGCTAGTGTTTCTTCTGTTCAGTTAGGTTGGGAAAAGTTAAGCGTTTTGTCGACGTAACAGGAGGATGTTCCCATTACCTTGACCCTTTCTTGACGAAGGGTGTGAGAAGTTAGCCTTGAAAGAGATTAAGCGGGAAAGAGCAGTTTAGTGGTTGAAATTTGTAGTTTGATTTTACATCCATCTACATCTGACGTTGTAAGTACGTCGTTACTTTCTGGTTTCTTCCAGAAAATTTTGACAACTGACGCAGCATCCTACCGAAATCTACGTAAAACTTGCCGATCTTGCAAATTTTATTTAATCTTTTTAACAGGAATCAGGAATCGATATCAGTAATTCCAATTCTAGTACTTTTGTGTGACATGTTTACATCGGAAGTTGAATTTCTCACGATATTCAATCAGATAAAAGTTTTCCGTCGGGTGTGATAAATAATCTTACAGCGTCAGCGGTCATACTGTTCCGTTTTATCTGTCTCCTCTGCCTTCACTCGCACTTTGCATCTACGCAATTCAACCTGTACAATGCCGTCACTCGTCATCGTTGGATGTTATGAGATTTTCTTGCGTATGCGTAGTACTTGCAAAAACAACCTAGGTGTACTAATACTTCTACGCAGTTGTTATTCAATGCTACTGACCATTGTTCTGTTTACTCGATAGTTTGTGCATAATACTACAGAATGATAGTGAACGTAGGACGTTCAACCAACCTGACCTAGCACAATATTTACTGTTTCAATACGGAGATAGTTTGTATTTGTGTTTTTGCAACTTTGAAGGACGGATGGGATTATGGGATGATGCTTGACTTGCTTATTTTTCTCTTGTCAGTCACCCACTCATCTTCGCGTGATTCTGGAGTACTAAGCTACAATTTGGCTTCAGTTTTCAGTTGGGTTGAGTTGTTGTCACAAAGTTGCACAACTTCAAAAGCATTAGTTGAATACCAGCCTCCAATGAATTACATTGATTTTCTATGTGCTGATTTTGTCTGTTCGGTTGTGCTTAGTTGCTTCAGGTTTATCTCTGGCCTTGAAGATATTTCCGGGTAGTTAGTCGACCAATTGTGTTAAGAATACGCGAATTCGCAAGCTAGGGTGGTTGGTGAAAGTGAAAGAAAATTTGTGTTTTTCTTCGCCATGCAAAAAATTCAGTGAAAACACAGAATGTGTCGCGAATGGCGCAATTCGGTATTTAATAAGGCCTGGCCTGACATGGTGATTTTGGTTTGGTGCGTGCTTCGTGAAGCTGGGAAGGAAGGAATTATGGAGCGCCAGTGTACAGAGGTTATTTTTATTCTATTTCGATTTTGGATTTGCTTCATGGTATGGATGGATGAGAGAATCTAGAGAAGCTCTACAAATTGGTGAAACACAAAGTTCTTGGTGAGGCTAATAATGTTGGAGTAAATTAGGAGTGGAGAAAGGTTTTATGTGTATTTGTGAAGTGTTTCCTTCGGCCATATTTGTTCAAGAAGCGGGTGTGAGACCAGAGAGGAAAAAGAGTTAAATATGTATGAAGCCTCAGTATTAACTTTTTGGATTGGTGAGGGAAGCTGAGGAGGCTTCTTGAGAGGGAGGACTGACTTCTGTACTCTGCTCGTAAAAAGACTGCAACTTGACTGAATCTTACTATCATTACGAGTGACAGGCTGTTAGGTTTCCTGCGTGGGCTAGCCTGTGTTTTAGGAGCGTCGTCAAAATACTTTGTGTTTTCTAAGAGTGAAGATTCCTTCTCTCGCGTACACATGATCTTAAGACGGGATCACGGGAGTGGAGGGACAGACAGAAGCTAGAGAAACTAAATCTACTGCTACTACAGAAGAGAATGCTAATTTTAGTTGTCTGTAGGGTTGAGATCATAGCAGTCGAAGATAGGTTGATTGTCCCCGATATTGTTCAAACCCAGACATCGAATGAGACGAGCAGAGCCGAAAGTGGATTCTAACTTTAGAGTGCCTTAAATTAGCTAACCAATGACAAAGAACGCGCCTCTTGTTTTTACTCTAGCTTTTGTATTGTCTCTCGTTACATCACTATTACTAGGAAAAAGTAAAAAACACTCAATTGTAATTAAGAAGGTTTTTTGCTTAAGGATGGTCTGTGTATGGCGGGTGTCTAATCGGTATATTTTAAGAAGTCTTTATGATCATGATGTGTGTCGAATTTATTGGACTACTGAGTAATCGATATCGACAAAAAGTGTCGACAGTTATCAGAGTATTACCAAAGTTGCGCGAAACTTGAAGGAAAGTTACGTTTTTCCATTTAAAGTGGACGCTAAGATTATTTTTCAATTTTTTCGCAAGATAAAGTTTACGCCACATTTTTAGTATTTTTTTCTGTCTAAACTACATGCTTAGTTATACTCGTACTACAGTTAAGTGTTGAGTTTGCTGCCGTAATTGCAACAGCTGCGTGCAGCGAGGTAGGGATATTGTATTTTGTAGAAATTGAAGCTGGAGAAACCCGTGAAGGGGGTAATTTTCGACTTGTTTTATGTAGTTAGCCCAATCATTACACTATTTGGTGTCATGAAATCCATTATTTTGCTCGTTAAGTCTGAAATATTACTCTCAAATGAAGTTTTGATAGGCTGAATACTGTGATGCATTGTTTTTCTTCGATGCCAAATTACCGTGAACTTTATAATTACACTAAATTATTGCTAGTTAGTGACAGGTTTAAAGTCTTGTCGTAGCGTATTTTCAGATAATATGCAAAGCAAGATAAGACTGTCAACACGGTCGAGGATTTGTATCGATATGATGGGTTTTTTGGCTTTGAGAAACCAACTGAAATTTTTGGTCATTGCTCGTTTTGTTCATGATCCTGAGTTACCCATACGGCGAACATTAGGGCGTCGTCCAGCGCTGGGTTGTCAGTTGTCAAATGTATAAAACTTGATGTTGGCGAGCTGGATTATTTTTAGGAAAATGTCTTATTTTTTCAAAATCTTTATTTTCAGAAAAGGCGCAGCTCGTCAAATTGTAGAAGCCTTCAAACAAACCTACGATGCGGACGATTTGATAGAAAATGTTTTAGTCGTGATCGAGAAATTGGTAAAGGATGAAGGTACGTTGATTAATTTTTCGTAGCATCTTGTAATATGCGTCGCACGTTTTGAATGACCACGGAGCGGAGAAAGCCACGCGGCGGTCATATCCGTCAAACTCAGATGTCGAATTGAAGTTACACATACCTACAATTTTTTGAGTAACTCTTGCAAGAAAGTAGTGCAGGAAGACAGAGACAAAGATTGATTAGCTCAGACGTTGTACAGATTTGCTATGTACTGGCATGTGTCGGAGTCGAATAAACTGAAACGGAAACCCAAATGTAATATTGAAATTTGACCAGTAACCAGCACCAATGGCACACGCCACATGTACCAGCTGTGTGGCTTACATGATTGTAGTTTAGAAACCGAGAAATGCTACCCAATGATATTAGTATTTGAATTCAGGTCGCACGATGCATGTTTTCTTCGCTAGCTCTTAACTTTCAGCTCGAAAAAATTGAGCTGAAGACAAAGTGAAACTATGTTTGAAAAATCTAAGGAGAGGGAGGCCATGTTTTCAAGGCACGTGTCTTGTCATTCAATCCTAATACGTAAGGACGGATGAAAAGACGAGGGGAAGAGTCTGGGGCACCATGGCACCATTTGCTCCTCACTTGTGTGTCTTTAAAACAGATTATTCTAGAGTGTCACTGTCAAGCGTTTCGGGGTCTTGGTTTTATTTTCAGTTTCAGAGCTAGGGTTAGTTTCGTCTTAAGTACTTTTGTCAGGCATCAAGCTGCTAGTCGTAGTAAGTAATAGTACGTTGCATGACGCGCTAGTCAATTTGAAATTTGAATCTCGAAGATCAAGAATGGTGTCTGGGGAAGAATGGAATGGAGAACGATTCCATAAGATGGCAAGAGCAAGAGGTAAGATTCCGTAGACCATGTTTTGAGACAACTTGGGTTAAATATGCGGTCAATCCAAGTAACAGCGTACTACCGTTTTCTGAAGTGTAGCAAGGCTAAGTAATTATTGTCGCCCCATTGTTCTCTCACTTGAACCCTATGTATCTGTTTATTGATCTTTGAGCAAGTTCCGACAAAGGCTGTAGATATGACTGTACTGACTGACATAATGACCACATCGAGAGTGGTCTGGAAGTGGTCTTATCCCGAATCACCATCTTTCTTCGAGCGCACTTCACCCTGGCATGTAAGGATCGTTAAGGGGATGATGGCAGACGACGTCTTAAATTGTAACGATCTTCGGCTTCTCTCGAATAACGAAACGGACGTCAAGAAGGAGCCTAGGGTGCTGGCTGAAATGTCTCCCTTAAATAAATTTAATATGAGTGTTCCGAGATTGAGTAGAGATAGGCGAAACACGGCTCGAGTCTTCACTCACTGTAGTCATCATCATTATCAGCTCCGCACGGCATAGGCAGACGCTGACGATGATGAGTTTTGGGGCTGAAGATTTGACAGAAGGACTAAATTTTCAATCTGTGTTGAGAGACATACTGAGGTCCATTTCCTGAGAAATACTTTTGCTCCTGTACATTTGTTATTCATGTACACCCTGCCCTTGCCAGTTTTTAATGACTTTTTCTCGCTAATCCGCTACATCTGACATCAGTGCTTCTCGTAAGTCATTGGTAACCTAGCGAAATGCTAGTTGATTTGATGACAGTTTTATCATAATTCCTGACATCACACAGGCAGAGGTGCTAGGGGTTTGCTGCTCTAAGTTTGAAATAACCTGACTTAAGATTGGCTCCTAATGGGAAATATTGAATCAACTTTGTGTGGAAGAGAAGAATTAAAGCTGTGGTAAAAGCTACATCTGTTTCTAGGAGTTGAAAAAACTACAGCTCATTTCCAGCCATATTCGTATTTCGTATGCTAACTTGTACATGAACCCTTTTAACCCCAAGCCAAGCCTCAAGCGTAGGGTATAAAGTTTGGAAATGGAAGGTCTGTTATCGTAGGGTATGGCCAAAGCCAAGAAGTTTGCATCGCTTTGCCTTTGGACCCCAGGCCTGTGCAACATGTTCTTCGACAGGAAATGTAGACAAGCTGACCGGAAATGAAACACGATCCATGTAATAGTTTTGTCCCTAACAGCTCATGGAGTCTGGGGTTGTGTGATGCGATGCAAGTTGGGATGCTAGCTCAGAAGGGTAGGAGTCGAGTTAGAAAACATGTGGAATTCAGGAGGTTTTAAGGTTTTAGTCTGTGCCTGATGGGTTTGTAATGAACTGAAATAGGGTACATTGAACAATGCGTTATTGTTGAGCTGAAAGCTGGCGTGTGCTCCAGTTGTATACTGTTGAAAAGTTAAACTCATCTTTTGGGCCAGCAAATAACGAAGCATGGTCCAAACGTTCAACGTCTAAGATTTATTACTGGATCGTAGCACCGTTGTTCCTTGTTTCGTTCTGCCGATACCTGCATACTGCACTCGGGCAGAATGTCATGGAGTTATATTTCATCGATATTTCGTACATAAAGTTACGTATTGAATTTTTTTCTGTCGAATTATGACGCATCATCGATGTCGTATTTTTTTCCACACAGGTAGACAGACACCAGAGTTATACCATTGCAATTTCATACATAGCTCTAGTTACCCGACCTTCTTGGCGCCTCGGCCTCACCTGCCGGGTGTTTCATAGCTTGTCACCTGGAATTTTCTTTGAATCATTATGATGTGTCATTTCCTCCTGTTTCCTCTCTTTGCCCAATTACTATTGTAAAAGGAGACAATAAACAATTGGGTTTTTTGATGAGTCCTACGTACTCAGGTAGACGAATTTCTGGGTTTGTTGGGGTCAAAAGAATCGGAATCGGTACTTCCTCGGGTATACCGAGTACCGAGACTTGAGACTTGCAGGTATTTCAAGGTTTCGAAACTGTATTAGCAATCCCGGCATGCCACTTATGACGGCCGTATATGTATTAAACATTCCGAGAATACCCAAAAAAATTTGTAAACCTTCCAGGTCACGGGTCAAATGAAATGTATCTTATTCGGTGACTTTACGTTTGCACAGATGCCTAGTTTAGTAGGCAGTAGAGGCATTTGTTCATGCAATTATTGCGTGACTAATGGACGGACACTTGATATTACACCAGGTCTCATGTTCGATGTTCGTGTATCAGTTGTTTCAATTTCAATTATTAACTTCCTTTTCTGTGTTGTTTTTAATGTAAGGGGGTCAAAGTGGAAATAAATAATCCATGGTGTCATATTATGATTTCGCATGTAATATGCAATGCAAAACGGAACTCATTTGGAGAAAGTGTTCCTGAATGCGTTTTCTCGGAAATCGCTAGAGAATGAAAGTGTAGCAAACGCAGGCGTCAACAATGTAAATAAGATTATAAGAATATGATATGAAGTATGGTATGATGTCATGCAGGGTAAATGACTGGTAATTCAGTTGTTCAGCCCACGTCAAAGTTCTTTACCAGCAAGCAGCCCTCCTCCTCTCTCGGAGAAAATGCTCGGAGTCTGGTACCGAGAAATCCGAATGGCGTTTACGGCGATGCGTGGTTGCGGAGAGAAGAGGAGCCGTAGTAAACTTGATATATCTACGTACAGCAGAGCAAGAGCGGGTAGCTCTCTGACTCTGACATCATCATGTTGATTTTTTCTCCCTTCGGAAAAAGGGGGAGATATTGTTGAATTCGGGGAAGTTTGTAGAATGGATTTTCCATGGGCCTTCTGTTTATAGCCTCCGTATGGATGGATGTGTATTCCCTCCTCTACTACTCCATGGCCCATTCTCTAATATGTTTTTTTTTTGAACCGACGGGATCGGTGCGTCTTGGGTCCCAAGCATTGCATGATGCTTCCTTTCCCCCCATCGTTTTTCGTCCTGAAGGTTCCTTTCCTTCTGTAGATATGGGGTACGGCGTAGTACTCCCGAAAAAGTGGGAGGGGTTTGAGCTACAACCGATCTCGAGACCGAATCGTAGTAAAAGAATGGAGTAAGGGACTGCCGCCGGATTTCCAGTCAGATCTTCTAGCCTGTGTGCTCGCTCGCTGCCTCGGCTCTCAGCTCTCTCCCTCCTTCGTATACTTGTTTTAGAACCCGGGTCGAAATTCTTCAGTCTATACCTCGAGAGTGGTTCTGTCCGGACCATTTCGTAGGCTCTCGTCCTCGATCCCAGGCTTTCTCTTCTGAGGAAGAAAAAAAAGCGAGTCTGGGTTCTGGTCTGGCTTGAAAGTTCCTTAACCCTCAACTCCTTATCAGTTGACGTGGAGATTCGTTTTCAAGTGCAGCGCCATTCTCTCTCATTAGAAGCTTTCCTAGAACTTGTTATTGACAATTGAGCGGGATTGCCTATTCAATTGAAGAGTGGGTGAGAGAACTTCACCTAGCCTGACTTTCACTCGGACTTTCTCTTTTGTCCAAAGTCTTGTTTCTGTGCTTCGAGGCGTCATTCAGAGCCAAGGTTGAGTGGATTGAATTGAATGTGTGGGATAATGGGTTGTCATACTCTGGGTGTTATTGCCCTGATGCGGAGTGGTAGTGAAAGTACTCTGTCTCGTCGTACTACTCGTAGTATGAACTTTGAACGAGGAGGGTTGACTTGGACTGGACCTACTACTACTATTTGGAGTGAGAGGAGTGTGATGGGACGGCTAAAGCGTTGCAAGTATCGATCCAGAATCCTCAAATTGCGGCGCTGCAGTTGCGCACCTCCTTTTCCTGCCTACCTTTTTCCTCAATGTGAGAGCAAGAGCTCTGAAACTGCGGACGAAGAACCTCGTCCTTAAAACCATGGATGATATAAAACCTTCGGATATGGGAACTGGAAACCCTGTAATATAATCATGCCCGACGTATTTGTATCCGTAGCCTCTGCTGCTGGATCGAAGGATCCGGATCAGGTTGAGTAAGTGCAGGATTCTTCCCTAAACATTAGCCATGCCTATCACAATATTGCTACTTCGGAGAACTCGACTAGAGATAAGATGCCGTGTCGGATTACAGATCTGTACGTTACGATTACGATACAACCCTACTCATGTTTCTTGCTCTAATAAGATGTGCAGAATACACGAGATAATTGAGGTTGTCCATTCGATACGATGTGATTCTCGGATTTCAGAAATGAATACTTTTGCGATTGCTATTATGTATTTCTGGGATACCGGAAGTTGACAGTTGATTGCAAAGAGTTGGCTGGATATGTAATAGTTTCAGGATTTAATTTACTGCCAAGTTGTAGGAAATTTGATATCCGTTTCGAGACATGAGACATCAGGGTTATTGTTATTAAGAACCATTTGCAGCATGCATCGTAGCCCCAAGAAATGGCTCGCCTAATTAATTTTGGATTCCTTTTTGTTTTTAGAACAAGCAGTTCGATCCGAGATAATGGAACATATTCCTCAAATTGCACGCTTCTGTCATGAAACTGGACCTCAATTAGACTTTGTTGTGCCTCAGCATATTCTGCCTTATATGGTCTCTCATCTGAGTGATCCAGTTTCTCAGGTGAGTTTACTTTCTCTTGCGTATTACTACGTTGCGTATTTATAGACATGGAGCCACGCCAGGTGAAAGCAGCGAGCATGATGCGGGAAAGCAGAGCTGAGCATTTCAGGCAGTCTTGTCAAAATCAAAACCTCTGCACACTTAACAATTCGTAATAACGTCCCGTGCCACAAACTCGATGTTCATGTCAAAATTATTCTGACGCTTGAAGATCTGGAAAAGCCGAGGCGGGAACTGGAAGTTACAGGCTTTCTAATGTCACTCATCTGTCAGATCAACCGCATGAAATACAGCTTTAAACTGATTACAATTCTAGCTTCAATCTTGTTTCACGCACGTTTGCTTTGACGTACACTGTCCAGATTTTTAGAACAATAACAGGGCAAATGCACATAAATAATTAATTTGCGCAGTGATAAAAAATTCAGAGTTGTAAATCAAATTGCCTGAATTTAGAATACTTTGGCTTCATGAAATTAATACTCTTTAAATTTTAATTTTATGTATTCTTAAATTTATTTCAACCTCAGGTTCGCGGAGTTGCACAAACTGGCCTACTAATTCTTCTACAACACGGAATACTTACTCCACAAGAAGTTGCTCAAACTGTCTTTCCAGTAATTCTAAAATACGTCGAGCCATATGCCCACGATGAGCATCGTACTGAAATGACTATGGTAAGCACATTACTCGTTTCCCCCCATACAATCTGCAATTGAACCGCATACATAAGGAACGAGGTGCATCGAAATTAATCATACCCGTGGTAGGCCATGTCATTTCTCAAGAGAAGACTTTCATAATACTCTACTCTCTACGCCGAGCACGAACTCTCCGAAAAATGTAGACGAGTCTTCCTCGCAGCCCTCATCTCAGGGTATCGTATCATAGTCTCAACCTGCCCTATACTTATCATATCCGTTATAAAAAAAAGGAAAAAGGCACTATTGGAAATTCCATGTTTTACTTGCCTGTCACATCGTAGTGTATCAATACGGGATAAGATCTTGGATCATTCTTCCCCAAACTGTTAGCATCGTTCATAGGCTCATAGCACTGAGAGGGAGAGGCCAGGGATTTAGTTTCGTTACGTGAGTTGTTTAAAAATAATGCTGATTTTCTCTGCGGATGCGAAAAAAGAGCTCAATTCTCGCTTGTCAAAAGTTATTTGAATCTAAAGTCTAATATTTCGTCGTGATCCGATGCAATTTTACAAACTAATACATAATGTACCGATTATGGGCAAAATGGGTTTTGAGGATAAAAATCATAATTTTCGGAGGGGTTTCATTTTCTGTATTGCATGAGCGTTTCCTGGACTCTCCCTTCATGTGCATGTGTCCTCGTCCTCCTTCATCCCCTCCTAGGTTGTCTGGATTGTCATGGCGGCTGCAAGCTGCAATTCCTCGAAACAGACATGGAGTAGGGCAAGGGGGTGGTTTGGCTGTGGCTTGGGTTCGGTTGTGGGGTCTTGGCTAGTACTACTACTGTGTCGGTGATCAGAGCGGAATACAGGGTTGCGAGAATGCCCGAAATTGTAAGAATGTTGCTGAGGGGGTGCTGCTGGCTGGCGGCTGCTGTAATCGTTATAGATTGTAGACTCCGAGGTTTTTGGCTTTGAGCATTTTTTGTGCCTCGTACTTATTTTGGAATAATGCCCGAGAAAACATTAACATTAGCTGAATCCCATTCATTACTTATAGCTGTAGTTCTAGTCTCACTCTAGATTTTTGTGAGGGTGTTTTAGACGCGTAGGTGGTAGATATCAATTGTTAATTTTATTTTACCTTTTTTGTACATAGACGTGTTCCTACTTGATTAAGTTACTTAAAACTGAAATTAGAGTTAGATAAGTAATCAAAACTAAAGCAAGAATTCCTTTTTTTCACCCCACGGTTGTTTTTTTCGGTGTAGGTATGGTGAATGCTTGTTTAGATAACTCAAAAGAAACTTTTGGGTTCTAATAAGAAAAGTTATGATGAGTTTAGATGTAGGACAAGGCAATTAGTTTGTTAAATACGTGCTTTCTTCGGATTAAGTCATTCTTGCGAAAAAAAAAGTCAGTTATTTGGGCTCAAGTTTCAAAGATGAAGTTTTCGGAAGATTTAAGGGCTTCTGCCTCACAGCTCTTGGAGGGCTGAAAGACATGGGTAGTGAGATGCTGTGTGTCTGACTCACATCTCACTACCTTGTCTTTCACGCTCTACACGAGTGGCTGACTCCGCGGAGGAAAGCTGGAAGCTGAAGCCAAGAAGAACTTTCACTTCGTTGTTGTGTCATCGACCGCCCTCTGCGTGTGCAATAGGAATTCGTTGTGCGAAAGTGAAGATAAATTGGGACGCCCGCCCATGGTGTAGATAAGATAATAATAGACACTTGTATCTTGTAATAGCTACCTACTGGTTTTGCCTTTTGGTTGTACTACAGGGAGCTATTTAAGTAAGTTTATGAGTCATGTTACGAGACAGAAGACAAGCTTGGTTCTACATAGGTAGTGAAAGTTGAAGGACGAGGATAAAAATGTGAGTATTATTTAATGGGATGCTTGACTCTGTAAAAATGCAAAATTATAAGTAGTTTCCTTTGTAATACGGTGTAATCTTCGGCTGAATTGTTCTTGCCTTCCCAATGGACAGATGTTGAGACCTCAGACTTCAGGCTTTCTGTTCCAGACCCATCGAAGTGGCTGGGAAATGCTTTTTCTAAAGATCATATCACAGCCACCTTTGATGAGCTCTGTGATCGAAAGAACAACATTCATGGTTATTGACTGAACAAGATAGAAAGATGCTGCTCAAGTATTTCTTTACTTCTTTGAACGTTACATTTTACATTAGAAGAACTGTTGTATGCTATTTATTTTCTTTCTGAATGAATGGGTGGAGCGTGTCACGTCAAATTGTCTGTGGTGTGTCGTTATTGCTTTCCCATATCACAGCCATATTTGACGAGTTCCGATTCTCCCATAGTGTCGTCCTTCCTTTCTTCCCTTCTCCTCTACTTGTAGTTTCGACTTGAGAGATGTGTGCTTTGGTTTATTTCAAGTTTTGGGGTTTCTGTTGGTTAACTATTGAGAGTATTTTCAATGTTAGAATTTTTTAAATTTATATTTCGATGTCGATATGTCCAAGATCCTCCGGTTTGTAACTTAAAACTTCAGTCGTAAATAGCTCAATTTTAATTAAAAGTGACTTTCTCTTAACTTTCTCCAATCGAAGATACACATCCGAATCAACCGCAAATGTCAAGATTCAAGCCTGACAGTTGACAGTTAACACAAGATACTGAAAAGCAGAAGAAAGTGAAAGCTTGTCGGCATTGCTCTCAAAGTGGTTGTGACTTATGTTATCTCTTACGTCTCATATCACAGCCAGTCTTTGATGAGCGATGACACAAGCGTGGTCTCCATTCTCAATTCCTTATCACGAAGAACAGATACAACCTCAAGAAAGATAAGGATGACTCCCACTCCAAGCAATTTCGCTACAGCCAATCGACACCTGATAAAAGAAACATTGTGATTGTGTATCTGTATTAAACGACTCCCGCCTACGTATTTCTTGTACTTTCGTCATACACTTTGCCTACGATATCACGCAATTGCTTGTCTGGTCTGCGTCTCGTAGATAAATAGAAGCTTCCGAAAAGTCTAAGATGCTCTGATTCCGTAGCACTTTCATAAAGTATGTATTATCAAGTGGGAGGATGGGTTGGGTGAAGACAACTGTATAAATAGAAATCGAGAGATGACGATAGACGAGGTTTCTTGGGGGTTATGTTAGGTTGTAGATATTAGATTCTCGAACACGCTAGAGACCAAGATTCAAATTTCAAATTCAAGTAGTCCTCAGTCCTCATGACTGTTTCTACTTGTCGTTGTAGCCTTTACGAGTAGAAGTACAAAAAAATTCGACGGGGGTTGAAACTTGAAGGAAAAAAAAACTATTTTTGGCACAGAGAGTCATTTTCTTGTGCCTACTGTTGTCAATTACTTGGTCCAAGCTTAAAAGATAAACATCATTAGAAACACGCGTCGTCGTCTCTACTCGCTCTGCCATCATGGATCATGCTGCTCTGTAGTAATGACTAGTATCTAGATGTTAGAGCCAGATGATAGACTAACTTTTTCGTCGTTGGAACGTCGGAGCATTACGGACCCCACTGCGTTTCTATTGGTGCACATGTATGCTCATTTAGAACTTGTATTTATCTGAAAAAAATATTATGTCGTGTGCTTGTCATTTATCATGGAGAGTCGTGTTCTATTTGAAAATAATAATCTTGTGTATTAGTACTGGGGGTGTTGATGTGTGAAATTGATACTCGGGTTAAAGTATACGTAGTTTCCAGATTTTTCTTTCAGCTTAGTTTACGTCATAATGTAATGGATAAATAGACAAAGATTTAGTAGTTTTTTAACTCGCAATAACTTACCGCCGTCTAGCCATTATCTAGTAATCCATCTTACTCAAATGCTTTTTGTGCTTATTGATTATGAGTTATTAGTTCGACCTATTCTGACCCTAAAGAAAAGCTTGTTTGTGTTTACGTACGGACTAAAAACGGTGAAAACTGAATGTTAGCCCGGAAGTCTGGAAGAATGGACGGTTTTATGTATGAATCCTCAGAATGAGTTTGTTGTTGTTTGGCTTAGCCATCGAAGTGGATGTGATGTGTGTGATTAATCTTTCATATCACAGCCAGCTTTGATGAGCTCTGCTGGCTAACATAGTCTTCTAATAACTCACTCTTCGTAAACTCGCCCATCCATGACGCCATGCTGTGGTTGTAACCAGAAAATCAATATAGGGCCAATGGCTGAGACAGGCTGAATGTTGACTTTCGAATATAGCTTGTAAATTAGTTAATGAAATAATCAGTTTGGGCGCCGTCTGTGGCCAGGGGATAGAGAAAACTTGGTGAAAGCGAAAGCGTTTATAATGAATGTGATTGTACATTGAAATATCCTTATTACCCTCTACTTGTACCCTGACCCTTTTGGAAATCAATACATCATCGTTTTCGGACATGCTCGACATCCACATTAGGTGCATCCATAATATATCCAATATCACTTATCTTAAGATTAGAATCCTTGCGTCATCGCCTTTCAATATTTTAGTCGTGTTTTGTTTTCTGCAGAAATCACAGTTTTAGTAAGCCATAAATTCAAAAATTGCAACAACACACATAAAACGTGGTGCTATTTGTATTTGCGGCATCTTTTATCCTATAAATTCTCGAAATGTTTTGTCTACTTCGAAATTAATTACTTTGTTTACCGCTAAATTTTCTTATTGATTTTCACAGTTTATAAGCAAACTAGCTCCGTTGGTGGGAAAAGAAGTCATCATAACTCATTATCTCAAGCGTTTTCTGTCGCCTCTGTGAAGACAAGATCTCTCAAGTTCGTCGTGTGTGTGCTACAAGCATGGCTGATATTACTGGTGTAATAGGCGTCGTTCTGACGGAGAAAGTACTGGTAAGTTCCATATTTGCAAAGTCTATTTCATGGTAGGAATGACAATACTATTACCTACTACACTAGGCTAATATTTTATTTTTAATAGTTGCCTAGGTTTCTAACCCTGTGTGAAGATGATATATGGGCGGTTCGGAAGGGCTGTGCGGAAGTGTTTACTGAAGTGTCCAAGACATGTAGCATGCATATACGAAACCACTGCCTTGCTCACACTTTCAATCGTCTACTTGAAGATCAATCGCGTTGGGTCAGAATGTCTGCGTTTCAGTCGCTGGGACTCTTTATTTCCACCTTCTCTGTAGACGATCGTCCTCCAGTGATACCTCGAGCTTCACCTGCGGAAGAACTATATTTACAAGAGTAAGGGATATTGCGTAGTGTTGTTAGGTAGATACATGAGATGTCACATAGAATTTCAC
>VNWX01000366.1:0-23479 GCA_009869905.1 Ceratophysella communis | reverse complement strand
GAAAGGCAACAATAGATCTGACTTCAGAAGAGGATGGTGGAAGCAGTGCGTCACCCGGAATGGAATCACCAGTGGCCAGTTATTCCGCTTCACCCGCTGAAAACTCCGATGCACCTGAGTCAAACAAAAACCGGATGTCGAATTTCGAGAATACTTCTGCTGTGGAGCATGCCATGCCTAACTCCTCATACGGGGCTTTTCAGGAGCCTCGGTCACCTGAGGTTATTTGCCTTTCCGATGACCGCGAGGAAATGTCAGACCAATTTTTTAGTAGCGATCCAGCTCTAAAAGTGGCTTCAGAATCTCCTTTGCTGGCAGGCAATCACGCTTCAACTTTTTCTCCTCATCAAATCGTCCATGCTCCGCCATCGAACACGATCGCAGAAGAAAAAATTACATCTCAAACGTTTCAAGCTGAGTATGATAAATTCTTCTCCGTATTCCTAAATGAAGTTTATGATTCTGACATGCTAACTCCATCGGTTAGCCCAATTACCAGGCCTACTCTCCAAGTACCAAGTCCTGAAATACAAGAAAATGCGATATCCGGTGGGATGATCGATGCAGGGTATCCAAGGGATAATATAACAATTTCCGTGTCAAACACTGCTCTGAATAGTTTTCAGGAACAGCCCATACTGTCACCAATGTCTCGAACTGTACCAGTTTTAACTGTACGACCGGAATCTCCAACAACCTCAAAACCGTTTCGGCAAAACCGGACGAACATTGAATATTTTCGTAGTGTTCAGAACCATCAGCTTTATCTTCGAAAGCTAAAGGAGAAAGTTCAGGGCTTGCGCCCGATTCAAAGTAAGTTTGATCCCGCACCAGAGAATTCTAAGAATAAGACCAGGCGTCACAGGAATTGGAGCTTAACATGGGCTCTACCGAAAAACATTTTAAAGAAGCGGGTCAGAAAGAAGAAGCAGTTACTGCAAACTGTGTTGAAGAAAGAGAAAGCAGATAAAGCAGCTGCTAAGAAAAAGAAAGCATTAAACACTCAGAAAAAATCAGCTCAGAAAAATCCCATTTCCCCTGAAGTTGTGCTAAACCCACTGATATTTAATCCGCCTATGACCGCTCGGCCTGCATATGAAGAACGACCAATGAGTCCAGAAACTGCTCGCCGAAACGACCGGGAACTATTACGAATGCTAACTGAGCATACACAGTCACCAGAGTACCAACTTTTAATGGCTAAGGCTTCCAAGCCCAAGCCATTAACATTTGAAGCTTTCCAGAAGCCTCGATTAAATTTTATTCGTGAACAGGTATTTTTATGAATAATTATTTTGCTTTAAAATATTCCTAACTGTCACCATTAAAGTTTAACCGTTAATGCTCTTATGTAGCCCACTGTGACAACCGTTGGAATGTTCACCCAGTCGCAGCCATCCTCCGATTTAAGTCGAATATACAGAGCAGCATACTCAAATTCGAATCCTGGAACCGTTGTCAGCCCAGCACAACCTTACGCGGATCAAATGTGCTACACATCAGGTAGCAGCCCAAACTCAGATACTTCACTTGGATATCAAGACGTTCCACTGATGGCAACTCCATTCAATGAGTATTTGGTGAGATCGAGTCCTGAAATAGCCAGCACAACATTCGAAAATTCATACCAAAGCAATTCTCCTTCGTCCTACACTTCGGAGACAATGCCATTTGGTAATTATCAAGAAACTGGACCAAGTTCGTACGGCGATTTTAATGTTAACGACCCGTATCAGTCTAGCGTGACCACGCCATCAAACTTCGGTACCTCCTCTGAGTCGTATGCTGCGTATACCCCATGCTCTCCTGATGCCGAGATGTACAGCAACATCGGCTTCCAGTTTCAAGATTCACCACAAGTCATGGGCGTCGTTCCGGAGAACTTGAATCAAGAATTCGCCCAAAATATTGATGCCGAAGCCACTGGAAATTATAACCAAACCATTAATCAGGGTTCCATCATGTTTAACAACGCTTCAAATACCGATTTCGCTAACAGTGCACTGCTCAGTGCATTGAACAGCGCCCCGCTGAACCGAAGCCCTGGAAAAATGAGATCTTTTAAAAGTAAGAACGCGTCCGCTTGGAAGAGATCATTCATAGCAACGTCTCAAGATCGGCTATCATCCACGATGATGCTTCACGCAGCCAACGGGTACACCAATACCGTCACAGCGATTCCCGCGACCACTCAACCAATCGTTTCTGCGTCGCCAATGCGTCCGACCTACGAGATGTACTCCGACTGGAACGCTACGAGGTTCCATAGCAGCATGAATCTAACGGCTCAGGGGTATCAAGTCACTTCCAATATTTTGGATTCTTATAACCTGAACTCAGAGAATCCCGGGAACAATCAACAAACTTCGTTTGTGACCGCTTCAGCAGCGACTTCTCAAATAATATATGACAATGGAATAGGAACGAATCAGGAAATTCAGGGAAGTCATGTTGACGTTGGCGTATCCAGTTCAGCTACAGCATGGTTGGCTCCTCAAACCGCTTCAATGCAAGCTTCAGGTTCCAGCGAATTTACAGGAAACTGGTCAGATGGCCCAATGTTGACCCAAGAAGAAATTTTCGACGCTATTGATGCAAATTTTAATCTGACTGGATCTCAACTATTTCAGGCAGTGCTGAACGAGTAGCGTAGTAACGTGCTTCAGTCTCTCAAACTCGAAAATCGATGACTGCAAATTTTTTAAGTATCATTCCTAAATTTAAGGTGAGACTCTATTTTGGGTGTTATTATGTTAACTATTCAAGGTGTATATTTTTTAGTTTTTTTATGAAAAAATTCCAAATACCAAACTCTATAAGTAGATATCTATGTAGTCCATCAGAGACAAATCTTGGTTTATGCTCTTACCTGGACGTATTTTTCTAAAACAATCAGTGAAGCTCTTGCGAGCCAAAGCTTAGTTAAAGGTTAAAGTACCTAACTATGTACCATATCATAAAATGTGTACCTACCTATCAAAACTCATTCAAGAAAGTCTCAGTAACACAAGGAAATTAGATTTACCAAAATATAACGATTCGCTTTCCTACTGACTGGAAAATCTCCAACGCCAAATTCTTGATCCGTAAGCAAATGAATCTAAAAAACCTGGTGAAAGTTTTATACTAAGTAACTGTATAAAATTGTACAGTTACTTAATGACTAGCTAAGGCGAAGCCAGAGTCAGAATCTTTCAAGAAAAGAATCCCAAAGCATGTTTAGACTTTGGATATATGTGCTTGAGTGACAAGAATTTCAAACTTTTTGTGACAAAATGTGTCAATTCTACAGGTTTGCTATAAAGTTTTAGTGAAGATCAGCATGATATGCTTTTCCGTAAAGGCATTCTCTTTTTGAAAGCTCGGAGAGTTCTTAAAAATTCACTGATATAAAATATTTCATGTACTATGGTACCTTATACTTGTGGTTTGTACCTGTGTGACAAATGTACCTAATTGGCCCTAATATGTTGTGTAATGTTAGTACACTTATTTGATTCTGACCAATGGCACCCAATCCGTCAAATTTATCGTGGCTGCACTTCGCAAAATGTTTATTCGAGAGAAGTATTTATTCAAAAATATAATTATTTATTCCAGTCCAATCAAGGGTCAGAATTGGCGAAGCCGTAAACATAAAATTATTTTAAAAAAACTGGAACATGTGATGTGAAATGTGAACACGTACCTTTTAACTTTCTCTGTGTACCCCAGTATTTTAAGTGTAATATATGTAGCGTTTGAATGTTATAAAATGGTTAAACTATGTCGGTTAGTCTTATCATAAATCAGTGTTTCATGTTAAGAATTCAAAATGTAACAGACAGATATCAGGATTACCAGGGTGTTGGCTACCAGGACCAAGTAACTGTCAACCGTCGCTGGCTGTCGCAGTTACTCAATCCATACGACAGAAATTTCGTTTTACTCAGGGTAATTTCACTGTTTGCTTGTTGTTTGCCCTCGCCCGCTGTCAGACAGCGGACGAGGTCAAACAACAAATAAACAAACAGTGGAATTACCCTGGTTTTACTTAAAACGTTTATGATATGCGTAACATGTTAAGATAAAATAGAAAACGCTGTGGAACCTAAAAACTACTAAAATACTTTAAAATTAAAAAAAAAGTGTAAAGACTTTTAAACTAAAAAAAAATACGTAAAATCTTTAAAGCTAAAAAAAAAGTTAGTTAGGTATATAATTCTAGTTAACAAATTAGTGTGTTTCTAAGCTTTACATCGGTGGTACCCTAACATTGAACTCCTTACAATTAAATTTTAAATTGAGCACACCACCTTAAATCTTTGTTTGCTTGTTGTGCTTGCTCAACGCACTTCATGCACTTTTTTTGCCATTATGCTCAATTTATATTTTGGATTACTTAACGTCGCGTCGATATGTATTGGATTGGAATTTGGAATTGTAGCAAAAGCAAAATCGCTAGATTTTCGTGTGGTGTGGCCCAATTGATACTGTTTCACCGTCCAGTCCACAACCTGAATGTGTGGTTCTAGAAAATCTATATTATCTTAAAATTTGTAATTGTATTTTTTGAAGTTATCAAGATTTTAAAACAAATATTCAAAACGCTGCCCGTTTCGATTTAAAACTGTAGACATTATGAGATTTTGGCCGCATGAGATGATACGCTGTGAATTTACTAAACACTGAAAGTTCCTAATAATTTATTATTTATTTATGAGTTAGTCATCAAATCTTTCAAAAATACACTACTAGCTGTTTAGGTCTCCTAGAAATGTACTCTTACTGCCTATAGAAAACTCAAATCCCACAGCAAGCCATATTCTAACAACATGATGGTTGATGGTATGATTTTCCTGGCTTCGAGATTCGAAACTCAATTCGTGTGCTAAGACAGATAATATGGAAATTATTTAAATCATATGAAATTAGTAACTATTTACAATATATTGTAGATTCCGGAAATTTTGTGTTCTCTAGATTCGAATTTGATTATATATAATTATGATATGAAATAAAATGCGTGTCTACGTGAAACGGTCCTATTATAACAAGTTTAGACTAAAGCAAATGGAACGCACAAGTAGTTCAACGTAATTACCACCCTTGCGAAATTTTTGCCTTTTGTCTAATCTGAAAAAAATGGCTTGTTTGCTGTACTTATTTATCTGCGCGCTAACACCAGCATTATGACTGAAAAATCACGAATAGAACACCGGAGGACGATCGACAAATACTAATTAAAATTCCTTGTTTATTTCTTTGCGTCAAATAATACATTTATATACTGTCCATAGAGTAATATTCAGTATTAGCTAAAATATTCACAAATTAAAACAATAGTTCCAGAGTGCAACAAGTCAATTAATGATGCATACAATTATAAAGTAGAATATAAGTAATCGGCGCGGGTTGTGTGATGCATGGGCATATCAGTACAAATGGTTTAGCTAGCAGCAGATCACTTTACATGTGCTTCGCCTACGGAATGCCATGACTGTTTCTAAACTACATCTACATAAGCTAAACTACAACTAATTCTGCATACAAACTATTCACAAGCAAGAATACTTTCGTAGAACAATAGTAATGGTAAATGGTAAGCTGTTCATTAATTAGACATGCACTGTCAATCATAATCTACAATTACTGGTAAAAATTACACTGGGCTTCAACGAGGAACAGTTAGCATTAGCGGTGTAGGCACAGGCGGCGGAGTATTTCTGGTAGCACAACGAGCGAGCATTAAAATAATTTATTTGACATATTTGTGCGTAATCTGATTAATATGTTTGGCTTTTTACAAAGCAGAGAAGGAACGATGGATACTGGTAACGCGGTTAAAAACGGAAAAAAGGCCGATCAATTTAAGAATTATGGGTTATTGATTCCTAGGCAGAACAGCTATGTGTGTCGGAATGTAGTTCTATAAGGAAGGATAGATTTCTATGAAGTGTTTACCTATAACTTATTTAATTAATGGAAGCCATTGGTTAGTCTTTGTTTACATGGATGTTGCCATATCACACAATCTCTTGATTGATTCGTTCGGATTGTCTTGATTTACTTAATAGTCGTTAGGACTTATGGAAGACGTATAAATACAAATACGAGAAAAATTACATACAAAGTTACAAATTAGTCAGACGTTTGACTCAAGCAAACTTAAGTACTGGTCCTTTGAATTTTCATCAATATAATAAGCAGAGTTTGATCCTTCATTCTTTGTGAGCATATGCACTGCTGCATACCAAACCAACTCGTTACGCTTTCACTAAACAGAACTCAGTCGCTGTCGCTACTTGTCGCATATGCTAAGCTTAGTGATGCATGCTGTTGAGGCGAAGTATATTTAGCTCAATATTCTTAAAGATATGCTACTGGCTGACTCTTCAACATGGAAACCAGGGCTCACGTTGGTTCCAAGCAACAGCTGGAATGGACAATAAATGTCAATCTTAAAGATACTGATGTTTCGTGGTCCGTGTCGACATTGAATTACAATTAGAAGCTATAAAAGGATTTCCTGCAGAACGGAGAGGTGTTCTAAACCCTGAAAAGACAAAAAACGGATCTTTGTAAGTACAGATACAGATATGCTAGCAAGGTGGCAGTGGCAAGCCTTGAAATTTTGTGCTCACCATTATCGTCTTGGGGTGGAGACTTGTATTCTCTTTTTTCATTACTGTTGCTCCCATTTGACTGTCCAGCACGGTTAGCAACATTACCAGAGCCGATATGATTACTGGATGCACCGCTTCCGTTAGCGTGATTGCGATCCTTGCTGTTGTCCGTCCAATTGGCGAATTTGGATCGGACATTTGCTGCTTTGGCCTGGAAGAGTTTAACGAATGCCTTTGGCGACGTAGACGTTCCAGCAGCTCCGCCACTAAGCTCTGCTCTCTGATTTCCATGAGCTCCCAGTCTCCCGTCTGGTGTCTCTTCTGAAATGTTTCCTGGTCGAGACTTTGGACTTTCGTGTTTCCACACTGAAAGCGGAGCCCTGGACGTGGCTGGATCAACAGAGCGCTCTCCCAGGTATTCTCCACTGACACCCGAGTCGGGTACATCGCAACCACCGTTACCTTCTGGAGCCTTGAAATAATGGTTCCGCTTGCCTTTGGTTCTGGGTGGAGGAATAGGAGTCGAACCGGTGGCTTCGTGGTGGTAGTTATTGTAGTACCCATTGGATCGACCCTCCTCTTGGGTCTCTGTCCGACATTGTGTCAAAGTTACGTAATCGTTCGATTGTCGCTCAGACTGCGAACTACGGCTAGGCCCAAATGCGGCGTATGTGTTCTTGTATCCTTCAGGTTTGGGAAGTAACGCCCTTGGAGTCAGTAATGATCTGTACTCTTCGTCCACTTCCACCTGGACATGATCCGTGATGGACTCCAAAGAGTTCGGTTTCCTGAACGTGAAGCAAGAAAGGCTTCCAGCTTGGACCTGATCCTGGTACTGTGACCGGGATGGGGCTTTCAGGGACCGATTGTACTTCAGGTTATTGGACTTTGTGCTTGCTGTTGTCCACCGAAGTATTTGCAAGGGCGACTCCCATCGGAGCTCTCAACTCCTCCAATAAAAACTTAATATCTTCAACGCGACTCTGAAACGGGGTGCTTTGGGGTGTAACGGAGCTGATCCTGGACTCTTCTGTCGTCCCCGAATTGTTATACGCATATGATTTAAGGGGCTTGGAATTAATACCGATGCCCGTATTCACTGGAGGGGAGCTTCTGTTCACATTATCAGAGTGCATCGCTGCAGAACCGACGCGAAAATTACTTGGTAGACGTAGTTCCTTCTGGCCAGATGGGCTCATAGTCTTTATGAGTTCGGCCTCCGTGCCGATCCGGAGTATCTACTCCGGTGTTTGGTAGACCAGCGTTGTTCTGGCAGAGCACCGAAGCGGAGAGATAGCTCGCAGCAGGCTGAGATTGTTGATGGTACTGCTGGCCATCGTTCTGGGCTTCTTTCCAAACAGCTTGTCTAAAACTGTTTCGCCTTTCTCGTACACCCAGTGTGGTCAGTCTTTGACTAACTTTCGTTCCACTGGCCGAAATTGTGGTTACAGACGTGTTGTTCATTTGCATGGACCTACCACCGTCCAATCTCTCGTCTGACTCTGAAGGAGTGCTGGACAAGGATCCCTTCAAAATAGACTTGGGAGTTGGAGCAGGATGTGTATCTATACAAGGTTTTTTGAAGCGGGGCTGAGCTGTTCTTCCCATAGCCGCTCCGATTCATCTGAGGATAGAGGACATCGATTGATTGAGTGGGTGTGCTGGGCAAAGAATTGGAGCTATCTGAAGAGTTTCCTCTCGAACGATGCCCATTGGTATGACCATTACTCTTGAGCGAAGAAACTGGAGTGTTTAGAACATTCATTCTGCTCGGAGAGGGGGCTAAGGGCTCATCATATTTGCTGTCCAGTTCCTATTGATGGAGAGGTTCGTTCGAGCGGATAGTTGGTGTAAGCATGAGTGTTTGGCATCCGCCGCCTTACGATGGGTTTTCCTAACAACGGTGACAGTGGCATACCGCCATTGCTGAATACCAAGTCTTGCACAGGCGCCCTTGGAGACGACTTCGGTGGGAGAACCAACGGCTTCTCTCTGGGACGGGGCCGATCGGAGTTTGTCTCAACTTTTGAGAAGTGGTAAATCCGATTCTGTTCATGTTCTGTCTGCGGCCTCAGAAGATTATCGTTGGAGTATATCCTATCCGTCAATTGCGGTCTCTCTGGCTGCCATACATGACTCTGGCTTCGTGTGAGGCCGGACCCCATTAGAGAGCTCATGCTTTTGGGATTTACCGTGTCATACTTGTTAAAGTTGATCGTCCTCTTCCCTCGTCCATCTGGTACATCCTCGAGAGCTTTAGCAATCCCAAACTTATTTCGATTTGGTGTCGAGCTAATGTTCACATAGTTATGGTTATCCTTCAAAATATGAGTTCGGGAAGGCAAAGATGGTTTTCGAGGTGGTGGTGGAGAGTCGCTTTCGCTTCGGGATGAACGAAGCAAGGGCTCGAGTGACTCCCGTCGTGATTTCCCAAACTTATTTCGATTTGGTGTCGAGCTAATGTTCACATAGTTATGGTTATCCTTCAAAATATGAGTTCGGGAAGGCAAAGATGGTTTTCGAGGTGGAGGTGGAGAGTCGCTTTCGCTTCGGGATGAGCGAAGCAAGGGCTCGAGTGACTCACGTCGTGATACGAGTCGCTCGTAATCTGAGTCACCGGAATGATGGGTAGTTGCAGTGAATGCCTCTGGTTTTACCGAAGAGGATACAACTGATTGCAGCTTGGGAATCTCCACATGCTTCACACAAACTTTGATGGGATTCTCGTTCGAGAGTCTAACGAGAGCTGAAGATGGGGTTCCATTTGACGAAGCTTGTGGTGGAGCTGGTTCCACATCTCTGCTGAAATATGTTTCACACAAACTTTGATGGGATTCTCGTTCGAGAGTCTAACGAGAGCTGAAGATGGGGTTCCATTTGACGAAGCTTGTGGTGGAGCTGGTTCCACATCTCTGCTGAAACTGGAGGATGGTGGTGATGCAGAATCTGCCGGATGGATTTTCAAAGACTTGCTTCGCTTGATGGGTAAGGTAGGTTTGGCCAAGAGTGGTGGCTTTGCTTTACTTTTCTCCTTTACAAGAACGTCTGGCTTGGGTGACTTTACTGGCTTTTCCTTTGAGGTTGGGGAGCTTGGGGTCGGAGTGACACTTCCACGTGATCCGCCGAATGAAGAGGTAAAAGAGGAATAGAACCGAGATGAAGATGAGACGTCAGACTTGGCCCGACTTAGCAGTGTGCCCGGACTCGTCTTTTTCTCTTTCTCGTCCTTCGGTGACTTCTCAAAAAATGCTTTTAATTTAACTATGCTAGGTTTCCTTAGCAGGGAATTTCCTTTACTGGGACTTCCCGAGGGTGGCTGGACTTTAGCTGCCTTCACGGGTTGTTCACTTTTGAGGGAACTGTCCACGGCATCAGTCTGCCTCTCACTTTCACTTACATCGTCCTTCGAAGAGGAAGCAGTGGGTGTAATGTTGACGTAGTCTCCATTCTTCTGTCGGACCGATCCGCTACTCGATGTTGACCCACGAGATTTCTCCTGTTCCAGCTGCCGCTGATGGTTCTCAGCTTCTTTCTTTAGTTTTGACCGAGAGGCAGAGCTGCTGGATGGAATTTTCGACGGCTTTGCCGGTTTTGGCTGAATATTATTATTTTCCGGAACCTCTGGAGGAGGCTTAGGTGGAGAAGGAAGCGGTGTAGTTGCAGGACTGCTTTCTGTTCGATGGGATTGAAAGTCGATCTGTTTCATACATGGGTTCTTCTAGCTCGTGTTTCATGTCAATTGGAAGTCCGTTGTGATCTACATTAGCGTACGGATGAGCTTCGATAATTTTTAATTGTTCCTGAAACAACTCCTTGACGGCTCGATGAACCAGAATGTATTGATCCTTCGTTTGAACCATTGCTATCCGTTGACGACGCATTTCACGCACCAAATTGAAGAGACTGAAGTCTGGGGTAAGTTTCTGAAAATGAGAAACGGAATTCATTAAGTCTAGTGTAACTATATTATAATATTTAATCTTTTAAATATATAGAGCATACCCCGAGTCGCAGTAGGCCCCATACATAATCAATTGCACAGATCGTTCCAGTTCGTCCGCATCCCGCAGAGCAATGCACCAAGACAGGCAATGTTTCCGAAGTTTGACAGTCTCGTATTAGTCTCACCATATCAAGTAATGGGCGGACTCGCGTTGGAACTCCGTGGTCAGGCCAGGCGGAGTAATGGAACTGGCATACATTTCGTTCTTCTGCGGATTAAAATTAATACAACATTTAGCTCCGGGTAACAAATTCAGCACTTTTGTTAAGTCATTCAATTTTTATACCCATTTCTCCTCTCGAATTTGGATAACGTATTCTCATAGTCCTGACCAGAAAATCTGGACAAACGTTCCGGCATTTCTTTAGCCATACAGTAACATTTCCGAACTGCCGCTCAACCCCATCCTCTTCCACCCAGTAATTTTCACACTTATGCTATTGAGGAAAAAAAAGTTTACAAACTGGACCAAGCGAAAAGCACACACAACGCACGCACAATCTAAGGAACTTGAATTAGTACCTTTCCGGACTCCTGCTCCATGCAAGCCATGACAATGACTTGGACCTCACACTCGACCACCATTCGCCAGAAATCATTGACCGTGTGAGGAAGCGGTCCTTGACATGCAATGTAGGCGGATGAACCGCTCGCACCCTTGATGAAATTGGCATTGTGGTAGTCAACACCTGGAATGTCTCCTCCATTGTCACTAAGTGACACTCGGCTATAGTCAACTGTGAAAAGCAAATGTCGTTAGCTTCTGATATCTGTACCACGTACGTAAGTACGCTGACTATTGAGTTCTGTGGAATGCTTACAGGGTAAAATATCCTTATAACGATTTTTCTTCCGATTGACGCTCTTTTCTCCTTCCTTGCAGAGATAGTCCGGGTCAGACTTCAGACTCTCGCTAAATTGCTTCAACTCCTGCAAAACCGTACATCACTTTGTTTAATAAGGAAATTTTGTGCGATTCCAATTCAAATATTTTAATATTTCACACCTGAAACTCCTTATCATAGACATCCACGCCAGCATTACGGCGTGCTTCACAGTTTTCAATTAAATTCAAGAAATTCCGCAGTATCGTTCGAAGCGGAACCACATTTTGTTGAGCAGGGGTTGAAGGCGGAACAGGAGTCGCTGGTGCATCTTCTCCCTTCATATCGAGCATCAGGTAGGCTCATGTCCCAATGTCTAATATGTGGTTTCCGGTATCCAGTTACACATGAGCTCGGAAATCACAATTCTAAAAGTGGAAAAAGATTCAATAAAACGCGATGTTAGAGGTTGGAAATAATTAATGCTCAAAATATATACTGTTAATCAGTGTACCCAAGCTGCTTTAAACTAGAGCTAATATATATCAAAGGACTTGCAGAAGTAGAGTGAGCTTAGATTAAACGAATTGTTATGCATCAAGAGCCCTGGTTGTCCCATGATGAGCTTAGCCATGCAAAAATTGTGCCGCAAATAATCAATGACAATGCGACCACGGATCTCAGTTAATTCCTTCACAGTTCGGGTGTAACAGGCGAGGTGCACTTATTAAGCAGTGCACAGGAGGGGCGTAAATTATTTACGGGGTTTAATAATAGGACTATTTTATGCAGACAAACACAGAATTGCAAATTGCAAAGCTTCCATTTCCACTTCCACACTCGAATTTCGAATTTGCATCTCGAACACTGGTGACTCAGCTCAGGCCTAATACATAGTCCTCGTCACCGGCTACTTTGTATTGGGAACGCATTTACTTCACTTTCAAGGAGTCTCTCTGATTAATGAATTCAATGTTCCACCTGACACACAAACAATGCTCTAACTACGAGTGCACTTGATTTCACAAGGACGAGCTTAAGCCTAAGGTGCAACGATCCGGAACAATAACTACCTATCTTGTTGATACATATGCATATATTCGTTATTTTGTAAAGCGCTGTAGCCTGAATAAGTTTCAACTTAAAATGCAAAACAAAAAATTCAAGCTGTGCAACTGATTTAGAACAAGAATGTTGGTCATTCAAATGAATTGGACTCAAGCAAAGAGAAAAATTTCGACTTTAGAACAGCTTATTGGCCTATTTTATTTTTGAAAAATTACCCGGAAGATATCGATGGCGCTAATTTTAACGACATTGACGAAAAATGACGATGTTTTTTGAATTTCCCAATTTATTAAATTACCAACCAGAAAGGATATTGGGCAAAAAAGGTAACCAAATTGGGCAAAAAGTATTGAATCGACGAAAACTATTACTCGTGAAGAGCTAGGGTATTTCAATACCTGCTAATTTTAATTTTAAATCTGTCAAAATGTAGTTTTTTAAAATCACAGACAGACAGTCAAACCAACGGATCGTCAAGAATTTGCGCGATGCGCGATTCCGGCTTACACTGAGCTGGTGCTTTAACTCAGGTACCCTAACCCTACCTAGTATAATTATACATTTAAAACTTGCATTCAATTAAATTGCATTCTTCAAGACGAAGACTACTCATGATTTGACGATTGCTTTCTCTTAACCTAAAAACAGTTAAGAATATAACTACGTAGCATGGCATAGACGACGCTGACGACGAAAACTACACCTATAGCCCATCCTTTCTTTGCTCATAAATAATCATAAGAGTGCATCGTGGAGGGTAATCGTCAATCCGATTGCAATCTATAATGCTAAATTAATGTTTGCAGCTTGTACTTAGGTACCTGTACCTTCTCATGCTCCGTGGTCCGTGTCGTTTCCACTGCGTTGAAAATATTAATTAGTACAACTACGAACTACGAGGCACCCAGCCCGATTTCCTGCGTGCTCGAGGAGCAGTTAGCGTGTCAACGACGAGAGCATGAAAGTATCACAAAAGTAAAACAGGGCCTTTACAACCAAGATAATTTACGTAAAGGCAAATATTGAACGAATATATACTCATTCAAGTCCGACTATATTAATGGAAATCGTTTAGACTTTAGTTAGAGTGAATAAGAAAATCAGATTCAGAGACAGAGATAATGTATGTGCAAACAAAGCTTTAATTATTAATTATCACTAGTGTGTTGTGTGTAGAGTGTAGATGTACAAATTATGATTAATAATATAAATAGGCTTGCTTCACAGTCACAAAATGCTTGAAAGCCAATACCAAGATTAGAAATCAAAGCTCCATTCGACAACATACTTCAATATTCAACAAATAGCAGGTGTAATTGATAGCTATTGATAGATCCATGAATATCAGACGCTTGACACATAGCTTATCGTTTAGATATTTTTAGCAACAGAGGTACAAAGCCACAGATTCAAAACAACTTTGGATCCGTATGTATTCTGCACACGACGCCACAGCTAAATCTGGCTAATACGATTATAAATATTTGGCATTTGAATTAGATCCAACCAAGGTAAAGAAGCAACTTTAATTAGAAGTACAGTAGCACTACTATAAGATACGGCACTTGCTCGTTGACTATGATTTATGGTTTTCTTGTATGAGATAAAACTAATAAATTATAACTGCTCAGGCGAAACAGCATTTTGCACCAAACATTGCAGACATCACGGCGTCAAAATATTGTAGGCTCAAGTACTCAAGCAGCACTGTCTCAACAACATCATCGTTATTTTCCAAAGTAAGTAGCTAAGAGTAATTTAGATGAGTTCAGGGATTATTTATAGGTACGCTCAAAGCGGATACATTTATGGATTTGGTACATTTTAAGATGGGCATATTCGATGCCTAAGATTGTGCGATGTGTTTTACTAGGCTTTAGGCTCATCCGTTTGTTGGCTTGACTGACTTGTAAAATTGCTGTATTGTTCAGCCTATTTGGACTTTATAACTTTATGTATAATCTATAATGATTATTACATATTTCATGCGTAGTGCTTTGGATAAAGCAGCGCTTTGATTTTGATATTCTAGGAGATCGTTCCGCATTTTTCTAATACTGGCTTCAAGTTTGCCTATTTAATTTAAATCTCACATTTGAGTTTCGGTTTAGTTCTGTCAGATACACGATTGACCGTCTAACGCTAATACTATTGACAGATTAAACTCTGTAATGCAGGCAAAAAAAAAATAGAAACGGATTGCTTGGGTACATCCCAATGCCCAAAGACAATAAAAAAACTAACCAACTTAACCATGAACCTTAACTTTTAAACCTTGGACCAGTAATCCGCATTCCATTTTGTGTTGGCGTCTTTAAGAAAGTCATATCAAGCGGAATTCAATTCATACCGTTGCATAGCGTTTCAATTTCCAATTCCATGTGGGATGATGATCTCACCAGAAGGACTCGGAATGCAAAATGCAAATGCAGCGGACAGGTGTCAAACATAGAGGATTTCGCATTTCCCAATCTGAGGCGTTTGTCCTAATAATATTTCTCTTGAATCTTGGTAGCATGTGCTCAGAGCCTTACAATCAACAATGTTCTTTTGAGCTGGGGCGAGTGCCCCTGTCCTCCACGTATGGTCTAATGCGAAGGGTGTCAGCTGAGACGAGAATGGGCAGAGGCAGTTACGTTGCCCAGATGCATCCTCCTGCCCAGTTTAAGACAGTGACAATGAGCAGAAGGAGGGCATTATGTGGGCGCTCACTTTTTTACACCCTAATCTTCTAAATCACGAATCAGAGTAGGTAGTTACTTTAGTTACTTAAAATCAGTTGCATGTTCAGTTGCCTGAACGAAATACGCATACTTCCATCGATTTACATGTTCAAGCTGTCGAATGTCCAATATCAGCAATTTTCCAAGTTGGGAATTTCAATATCAAGGTCGATTTAGCATGACCTGCTGTTCTAAATATGCAATTTTACGAGCTTCCACACTTCCACACCGATCAGGTCAAGCGTTAAATTCTGCGTAGAATTTTACCTCTGACCTTTCGAGATATCCGATCAGATTACGCCAGTCAGTTTACGCCATTTTTGTGAATTATATAAACATCAAAAATTTAAAGCTGAACAGTAATGCTTTCTTTATTTCACCAAGAACAAAGCTTAAAGATAATAAACTTTTCCTATGTATGATTGTATCCAGACCACCGAAATGATAAGCAAACCCTAAGTCTGGCTGAGCTCTGCATATGATCACAATTGACGCCATTTGAACACGCAGGAGAAGGTTGAAATTTTATGTCCTTTAAAAGCCTGAGCTCAGAGGTAAATATTACGAAGCCAAGCTTTACGAATCCTGGTATTTAAAAATTAACATATCTCAATCACCATATGGTGTATAGATTATTAAGTGCGACAGAGACATAAAAATTACAATGCGAATGGAGCCAGATTGCATTCGGAGAACCAAAAGATGCAGCGAATTTGCAATTCAACAACTCTTGCCGGTCGCAACAGCCCACGAACGACGGCTTCATTTTTGCACGGAAAGCCAGCAGGCACATGCTAATAATTAAATACTACTCATATGGATTTTCCCGATAGTTAAATGAAATGTTAAGCTATTTTTGTCCTTGGGTTTGACTTGACGTTTATTAGTGTACGGTGTGCTAAAATTCTATGTATGGATTCTTAATTGAATCGTAAGTTACGAGATAAGAGCTGAAGTAAATGCATGGCAATTCAATCCGTAATTCGGTAAGGTAACACCTGTTTGCCTGACTCAAGAATATTAAATCGCAGAGAAATAATTTCGATTTAATGTTGTACTTAAATGTAAATGCCGTGAAATAAAAATATCGTGCATAATTCATTTTGATTCCAACCTACGCACTTCAATTTATGTAGGGTCGATGTCTGTGTTTGATGTGTACTGCACTGTTGGATGTGTACAAATTCATCTGTGTTTCAGAATTGTTATCAGCCGAAGTCTAATTAAACGCTGAGAGCACTTGGCTGTCAATCTCATTTTTATTGCCTGCTACATCCATTCCAAGGTGAAAGGCCATGCAATTCAACAAAGTTGTATGTTATTTCAATTCCAGAAACATCCTCGTATAACAGCTGAATTATGTCCTAATTCCGACTTGAATTTGAATGATGCCAAACTATGAACTAATGCGAAGTTAGTAATTGTAACAAGAACTAACGCTGACGCTGCGCTGCGATGGGATACCTACATGGAATAATATGCAAATTCAGCTCTATAGCTTAAAATAGCCATTCCGTGTGAGCGCATACGAGTAGATGCAAATACAACAGATTTAGTCACTTACTCTGGAATATCCTAGGATTGCAGTTAATGTAGGTGTATCCAATGAGCATCTGGCGATGATTCATCTCTTCTGTCCACACCAGCTGAACTAATACGACATACGACTACTACGACGACTGACTTGACGCTGTGTTGAGGTTTTCTTCCAGGAATGCTAGCTTATGACTTCAGTTGTTTGAATTTGTATGAAAATCAAACCTTGATAAACGCACTGAACTAACACAGTTTAACTTGTAATCTCCAAAATATTATTTAGTAACATAACACACTCCACAATTCAGCACGTCAATCAATCCAGGAACTTTTTCAACAGAATTGCCATTAAGTTTAACGTCAAGCACTGACGCAGAATTGGTTGCGGTTTGTTGATTGTGAGTAAATATTAATCCGATAATAAACGTAGCCTATTTGCAGAAATTCCCGTTCAGGCTATTGTAAAATCCAGTTTCAGAGATGCGATTATTATTTTTGTGTCCAAGTAAATATTGGATGGATCTGTGGAAAACGAAACATTTACATATAAATAACGGGTTTAGATTACACGTAGCGTCATTGGATTTCACTAGCAAGAAAATGTTGTACACTTATAATTTATAATTGTCAACCGCTTGCGCTAGCAACACGAAATAAAAGCTTTACGAAATTCGATATAGAAATAAGTACAAAGATTTGAAACGCCGGTTTTCGAATTAGCCGACCCCGCCCCGCCCGCTGCTGATGGGATTTAATAATGAAATGGTTTAGGTTTGAAATGTTAGGTCTAAGCATAAAAAATAACCGATAGGTACTAATCTTAAGAAGCAAATCACACTGAATCATCGGCTAAAAGTTAAAAGATCAGCTAATCTGCTAATAAAATTCACCGGGTTCATTTCCTTCTCAAGTCATGTCATCCATTAGTCATTGGCGACTGGTAATTTGGTCACGATTGCGAAACTTGTCATTTTGTTGCACAGTTAAGAGTTACCCTAGCCAGGCAAAAAGACCATCGCAATATTAATTGCGGAGCAGACATTTCTCCCAAGCTGAAATTAATCAGGCAATGACTTAAGTTTATGGTCATTCGGATAGTTTGGTACAAGGTACAAGTAACTAACTACATTGTAATCGCAGTGTCGTCGGTCGTCGTTATTAGCTGCCGATTTCATTTTGTAAACAATCACCCTTGCCTTCTTCCGAAAAGGGTGCTGAAAGTCATACTGCCACAGGTTTTGCAGCTCTAATTGATCGCGTATTAAATCGTTTTAGATGTATTGTCAGTTTCTAGTGCGTTTTGTCAGCTTGCTGTTAGTGCAACGCGTCTACAAGTGACACGCAACAGGTGGCCATTTCCCATTCCACATTTATTCCTGGCGTCTCCACGGCCATTGGCACGGGCTAAGGCCTAGTCACTAGCTAGCTGGATTGCGATGAAGTTCGCATGACGGACATATTTCAAAATTAAACAATTTAAAGCATTATACATGCTTACAACTTCATAAAAAGCAATAATTAAGTCATTAAATATTCATAAAATAGTATTTGTACCTGATTGTTACATGAGTCCTTCAATTGCTACTGCGGAGAAAGGTACCGACATCCTAGATTCCGGTATTATTCCAAATAATTTTAATGCACCGAAATTACATGGAGCTACATGTATTGATTATACTTCATACTTGCGATGGCGGCAGCGTCCACGAAACAAAATTGCAAACTGACGAGGGAGGCTTCCAAAATGATAAGATAAACTTTCAAGTAGTGTTCAAAGTGGGGCGAGACGCTGTTGTTCCAGAAACTGAAAGTATTATAGAAGAAAGTGTTCAACCAGAGCACTAGAAAATAGTGAACTTTGTGTAGCAAGAAGGTATCTGACTCTGACTGGGTGGGATCATCATCTTGGAATTGCCAATGATGAATGAGTCGTGTGGATGAGTATTTGGTATGTGGTGGGCATAATAGTGGAAGAGGCATAGGACTCAGGCAGGCAGTAGCATACACTACACTCTGGTATGTAGTCAAATCTACAAATAATAATAATGCAGCGGAGGGGTAGGGCTCAGCCTCTTCCGATATGACCAAGGCTTCACACCGAAACTGTTAGCGGCATTTATTTTAATACATTTATAAACCTAAATGGTCAATTATATGGCTAAGCTTTATTCGGGTAAAATAAATTATCTGAAATCGTGTTTTTACTTTAACATTTTCTAATAAATTTATATTTCAGACATCGGTCCCGTAAGGTTACTTTTAATTTAGACGTATTTTCGTCGGATCAGATGCTTAATTAAAGTTGCATGCTTTTGACTCAAAAATTTATTGAAATCTTTGTAAGTTTTCGCCTTATGAATATGAAAGCAGTTTCAAATTTTTTCGACTGAATGATATAGCGATTAATATATGCATATTTCATCTTTAAAGAACTTCAGGTTACTCAGAAAATTTGTGATTTGCTAGGGAGTTACATGCTTCACCGCTTAATTTCATTCTATAACTATTTAAACCGCCTGTCGACACCAAAGAATTCGGTTGCCATGTATGGAATTAAGCAGCATCTGAGTTGCCACTATGGAAATTCCACAGTAATTTGTGAAAGCTCAATTCGTTCACACTACTACTTAGGCATTTTAACTTTCAAATAATGTGCAAAAAATATACCAATACTTAAAATTAGTAACATATAGTAGGTATTGCACTGGGGTTAGGGTTTAATTGATCGGCTCAGTAAAATCCGGATATTCAAGCATTTTATTTGAGCCGACCGTAGCATAGAGAGCTATGAATCTCCATCCCCATCCCCTTCATCCCCCGAATAGGTATGCCTTGGAGAATCAGAGCTGATCAGTCGGGGGATGGCATGCATTGTCTTGTATGCGGAGGAGAGGAAGATGATGCTTTTTTGTAGAGGGACTCTCTTGAGCTCATACATTTTATTCCAAAAAACTCCACTTTTACACCTTGGCAGCCTTCGCCTTCCACTCAATATGTGGCTGGTTACTTGGTGTACAGGGCGGCTGCCTTATTAGCTCGTGGCTGTATTAGTAGAACCAGACCATTTTGCCACTCAATCAGTATGCACACAAGTTTTTGGGAGACAGACATTTTCCTAGTCAACATCCTTTATCCGGTCTTCTCCTGCCTGCCCATTTTTCGTCTGACAATGAGTCCTTGCTGAAGCACAAGCTTAGCCTAGGCTGGACACTGGAACAACAATGCAGTGCAGTATACCTTAGGTGTATTGGAAGAAAGTGCTCCGTAGAAATCTTAAGGCGTCGTTCCAAATTATATAAAATGTGTTAATGAATTTTTTGCATGCTTTGCTGATCTTGAATTACACTAACATTGATGTAGCGATAATTGACATACACATTTTGAGGAAGAATCGTATGCATTTTGCTCCAAACCTAATCATGATGCTTCTTTCGAGATGTGGTATTTGATCTTTAAAGAGAACACATTAATATAGTGTTTCTGTTATTATCGTATAGCACGGACATTTCTGCTATTTCGCGGAAGTAACAGAACTGAGACATGATCCATTTCAAGATCCATCTCTCATCGTATCGTGATTCACTAATTCAATCTGCATCAATTTTTTTTCAAAAAAAAAAAAAGGTCTGACCCAGATAATTCTGGGCTAAGAATTAACCTGCCACCAACTTAATACGAAAAATGTCCGCAAATTAATATAAAAATGTCCGAACTGAAATCCCGCCGATTCCAACTCCATTTTTATCCAAATGTCCGCATTGCCCAAATGTCCGCATTGCCCACAAATTTTCAAATTAAACTCCAAAATGAACGGTTCAATTCTTGAAATTTGAGGTCAAAATGATTCAAATAGGAATCGGTAATTCTAATACGATAAGCAAATTAGATTACTATTTAGTAGCTATTAAAGCCCGAAGGTTTTTTTTTCAAAATAAAGCCTAACCACGAGGTTATGTCAACTATAGAAATAAGTTTTGCTCCATCATTTGCATCGTGTATTTTCCTGTCTTAATGCACTGCACTGTCCCTTCGCAAATGATAGAATTAGGAGCGTTTGCGGGCAAAATTTGATTTAGAATTGGGCGAATATCCATGGGGCAAGTTTAATTTGTTTTCCGGGCAATTCCAGTATTTAATTGCGGGCTTGAAAATATTAAGCCTAATTCCTGGAATGCGTTCATCTGCTGACTGTTGTGAAATCGTTTGTCTTAACGTAATTCACGTGGAAAATTAAAGTCAAATCTACGTCCAGTCCATAACTTTGCAGTTATCGTAATTCAAACGCGTATTCATTCATACATTTTTAACACTTCTGTATCAGCAGATGCCAAAAGATAAAACTTCCCAGCTCACTCAGCATTTTTTTCCCTTACGCAATAAAACAATTTAAAAAATTGGAGCATATCATTGAATCATAAGGCGTCACTGGAATTGGCGAGATTTTTATGATAAATTTTATTAGCTTGTGTAAACCGAGTACCAATTTCATGAGACCGTCTAGACATGACTATCTATAGTCTAGGGCACCCGTACAGAGTATCGCAAATTTTCAGATCTGCCATAATCCCGGAGACATTTCCAATTCCAATTACAGGCTGAGTTTACTTATGATTTAATGAATGAACTGAACATGATACAGCTTCTTGCCAGACTTTCTAGTCTGAAGTCTAAAATTATTTTAAAAAATATTATAATATTTAGGTAGTTTAAATTGTAATTTAATTTGTACTCGTTAGTTATTTTGGGGCGTGTTTAAGAAGAACCCACGTCGTCCAATAATATCTAGGTACCTACGTTATTTTCAGTCGAAATCACGCTACAATCAATATTGTCTTCTGTCTATAAGGAATTTGTTGCAGGTATTCTTGTTAGAAAGATAACTACCGTTATAAAGGTTTCGCGTTATCGAACATATAAATATGCCATTTACAAAATTAAATTTGTCTGGAATTATCGTTGCAATACGAACGCATCAATAATGGGTGATGAGTGCAAATAAAAATATATTTTGATTTTCGGATTACGATTTTCAATTCCCAATCTACATCACAAGCACAGGTAATATGCAATCGCTGTATGAATCCATTTAATTGAAACCTGTGGATCCTGGTAAATTGCTAATGCTTCTATCGATCAAGCTCGTGTCGTGACCAGGATTATTTGTCAGACTGGGTTGTCCAAATTCGATCTAAAAGCGAATGTGATATTTTCTGGGCGTCTTTCCAGAGTGTACAAATACGAAGCCAATATCAAATAGTGGAAAGTGGAAATATGCCAATAAAAGCGCATCACATGCTCAAAATGTTAACGTTGTGTACCCAATTTATATTATATTTATTTATATTATATTTACTATATTTATTTATGTTATATATTAATAATAATACCTATATAATAAAACGAACTATCGAAAATGTTTCAACGTAAATTATAATTCAATGAGAAGTTCTACTATGTTCCGGCATCACGCGAATATATTTCTGGATGGTGGAAGTGGAAGGAAAAATGTAAAATTGGCAAACTGTACAGTTCAGAGTCTTTAACCCATTGCAATGTATTAAATAAAAGTATTCCCACGATTATTGTATGAGTCATAGTCATTTTATCTTTAGACGTGGAAAATTTGCTGAATTTCTTGTCAAGGTCAGCTACGTATTTAAGTGTACTACATATAATGGAACGTGGCAACGAATGCCTTTTCTTCACCTCGCCAGCATAATGCTACATGAAATTTTCAAATTAGATGCACGCACATCAGTTTTGATTAAATCTTCCATAATTATAATCATAAATCATAATGTCAAAAAACTTCTTCTTAATCCTAATCAATGCAATGAATGGCCCTTTTTTTATGCAGAAAACTAATTTTAAGAAATTGACCATTAGGCGTCTAATGTTTTAAGTTAAAACATTAGACGCCTTAAAACTTTTAACTAACTACCTACATTTCACATATCACATTATGTATAAGTTAATCGCATAAAACGAATACAAAATACCTGAAACATAATACAGTGGATTTTGGAAATTGGTAACTCGGATATTTGACAATTTCCTTAAATGGCAATTCAATTATTTGGTCACGGGAGACAAAATACCTAGGCTTAATTCTATATACAGAAATGGAAATTCCCTGAATTAGTATCTATTTTGGGTTTGGGCGTCTTTAGGAGGTTTCCAATATCGAGAATCACTGTAATATGAAATATAATAAAATAATACATTATATACGAACTATCATTTTATCATATGAAATTGCATAAAGCTTGTCTCGCAGCTTTATTTTCCATCCATGCAAATGCAAATTGCATTCTTGACACCAAAAACAAATATACACTGTTAACTGGTAACTTCAATTTACTGTAATTTAATCTGCCCGACACAAAATTCGTTTACCTAATGCTTTTTGCTCAAAATCCTGATTTTTAAGCAATATTGATCACTCATCGTTTAAACTTGGCTAACCTATTCAGCTGAGCCTAACCTAAAGCCTTAGAACTTAGAACACCCGTATTTAACTTAATCTAGCCTGCCAGAATTCCTATCTAGCCAAAAATTGAAATTGAAATTGTGCAACATATATTGATTCATTTAAAAAAAATAGCAGGTTTAGCAATGTTGTTGTGCTCAGTACTCATCTTCAGTACTACCTATGTCTTTGTTAGAATAGGGGTTAGGTTTTAGGTTAGCATAATTTAAATGTATTTGGATTTTACGAGC
>VNWX01000365.1:0-23486 GCA_009869905.1 Ceratophysella communis | reverse complement strand
CTTTTTACAGCAAACTAGCATGTTAGAAACACAGGCGCGTAAAGTGTTCGAGTTTTTGATTTTTAAAACAATTTTCAGATACATTTTGCTCTCAACACAGGGCCAATTTTAGACATTTTTACCCCGGGGACCCCGGTGCCCACCCCGGGGTAAATTACCCCGTCAAAAATGCCGGGGTCCCCGGGTACCCCGGGGTACGGGGTCCCCGGGGTGCAATCTCTACATAGGCTCAAACTGGGTCAACGAAAGAGAAAGTGCATAGCATGTGCATGTGTGCAGTACAGTGCATACGCATAGTGGCGAAAGTGAAAGTTCATAGTGCATTGACCGAGATAAGAAAAGCCCGGGGCCGCTCACCTATTTGAAAAAAAATGATTCGAAGTCATAGCATCATCGTCGTCAGTTGTCATTTTTCATTCATCATTGTCAGTCATGTTAATCTGAAATGTCAATTATTGTCAATTAACATAATCGTGGTCAGTCATCGTTGTCAGTCGAGTTGTCTGTCAGGGTCAGTCGTGTGTCAGTGTCAGCTTAACCCCGTCGTCGTCGTCACCGGTCACCGTCATCAGGTATTCCATCAGTTCTCATTAGTTGTCAATCATCATTTGTCAATGGGTATTGGGTATAGTCAGGTCACAGGGATCCACAGAATAGCAGAAGGGGACAGCACAAGGGCACTACGGCAAAGGCAAGCACCAAGATCACAAGCGAGGGGAGACCACATTCTTAAACATTCAGACTACCTTTGCATTTACAGGTGACAATTAGCAGTCTATGCTTTATGTCATCTATTGAATTGAATGTTTGGAAGCCATCGTTAGTCAATCGCTGTTTTTAATCTGTTTTTCAGTTTTCAAGATTTCTAAACCTTCCTTGGTATGGAAAATCTTGCCAACCCCCAGGAGGACAAGAAGGACCAAGTATCTAACTTACCTAAAGGTACTGTCAAGAATATCCAGATGGAAACTGCTCCGGGATCTTTGTATGCGGAACGTTTCGTGGGTAAGGGACCGAAAATTTGTATGGCGTACCAACAACAAAGATTTATAATTGTACTATTGTACATGGGGACTTGCTTTATGAATATCGGTTTTTTCTACAAATTGTTCAGACGGAAGCCCCGAAAGTTCCAATCCAGTTCAAGGTCATGGAAATACAGCTGCTGGGTCAATGTCGACGTCGACTACGATTTCCAATGCACTTCAAATTCTTAAGCTAAATACTGACCTTGATATTCGAGTTGAAGGAAAGTCCAAGTGGGACAAACGGGTGAAAGAATATGTTCAGCGGTTTTCTCGTCTCAAAGCAGAAGGCAAGAAGCTGGAATTCTTTCCACAACGATCCGTGAGTCTAAGAGCAAAGAGTAATTTAACCCTACCTTATTCGTTATTCTTCGAAACATGCTAGGAATGTCAAAACAGCGATTTCTTGACTCGAATAGGGCGTACTTGGTGTTCATCAATCGTTGGCTATGAGCGATGCCTTCTTCGAATTAAAGGACTATCGATCCTGCTTAGAAGTTTTGGCAAGATTGGCTATAACTTCACCCGATCCGTTGGGGTCTCAAGATTGTGCGTTTGACATATTTGTACCATTCGTCTATTTCGATTGGACGTTTCAGTGGCACCGCGTTAAATTAGAATGCGACGCAGTGAAGGTAATTATTGATAATTACTATTGAAGTAACTGCATGCTGCATGTGCTTAAAAATAAGACTAAGTACGATATACTTTGATTTTTTTGCAGAATATCACTATGTTCGATTGTTTGGAGAGTGAACAGAAATTGAAACCTTTGTTAGCCACGGCTTTACGTCTTGAAATTAATACTTACTTTTGCACGAGGTGAGCAGCATGAACTATATTATTTATAGCTTCATGATGATATGGAAATACCAGTAATAAATCTCCTCAGGCACGTGTTTCCCGTAGCACTGATTACTGCTGGAGAACAACTGGAAGATCACTCAAAATCTCCGACAGATACGGCCATTGGCTTACTATCTCAAGCGGTTGGATTCTGGTTTGGAGACGCGCAGATGGAAACGTTCTGCGTCCAAGCATGCCAGACAGCGCTAGGAGTACTTAATATGGCCGCAGCTGTAAGTTCAGTACAGGGTCATGCATTAATTCAGCTGTTAACGGTCAACATAAATTGTGTAGATCAGTGATCAATACTTCTTTCTTGGACTGCACAGGATGAAGTCGAGAATCCTCTACTGGCCGTTATGACTGGAGTGGCCAAAGCTTGGCTAGGGTTCACATATCTTCGTACTTTACAAACTAGAGTCACGGTACGGTAATCGAATCATTTTGCTTCATGTTTTTGATTTGGTATTAGTTGTAGCACAATTTTTGTTTCTGAAACTTCTTGTTAATATTATGCGATGCAATTTTACTCCGTAATAATTCCTTAATTGCTTTAGAACGAGTTCAGCACTTTCATTGAAACTGACAAGCAGAAAAATCCAGATCGCTACAAGAAGCGTTCAGACCAAGAGAAGCGACAGAGAGTTGTTCCGGCAATTAGTTCAGTCAATATCCGAAATGAGTCCTTGGTAGCCACGAATTTAATACTTTGTATCGACGCTTTGTTCACGATGGTCAAATTTGAGGTAAATGTGAATTTTAGTGCGTTATATTATATACTCGTCTTAACACCTTGGATTTTACAAGTTGTTCGAATATTGAATTCCCAAAAACGCTATGATTTTCAGGAAACGATTGTAAAAGAATGGGTAGATGAGATATGTCCTGGTTTGATCATGACAACTGCTCGTCTCTGTGCTTTACAAATCAGCGCGTATGGAGACAACTACAACTCAATTCGAGCCTGGCATGTCGTCAACGTTTTGGCCAGAATTTATAAGCGAAAGTACATTCAGCTACTATGTAAGTAAATTGATTATAGATATGCTCATATTATTTTACTCGTGTGCAGCAGTTTTGAAAAAAATTGTTAAAACTTCCGTACTTCTAGGCTATTTTACTTGATGGACAAACTGAATTAAAATTATTATGGTATACAGCCGGTATGGAGATTTACAAGTCAGTCCCGCTCCTGAATAATGAAGCCGTCGATTTATTGGACCAGCTCAATGAGGAAGGAAAGTCAGTTAAACACGTGAATTCATTCTACCTAATTCGTTTCAATCTAACTCGTGCTATTGCCCTCTACAAGAATAAAATGGTAGGTGGTAGGGAATTTTTTTTTACCTATCGAAGTTATTACGGTTTTATAAAATACTTTATGCGTTTCATTCTTTTCAGTACCAAGAAGGAATTGATAGCCTAAGCGAAGTACTTCGTATTAATATTAGTAAAACAGCTGCCCATTACCTGCTCCGGGCTGAATCATATTTTGTCTTGGCGGAATACCAAATGTTACCGGATGATAAGAAACCGGATTTCAAGTTGATTTCTAGCAGTTTGAGCGCAATGACCCCCATGGGCCTCGTGCAGAAGGGTCTGAGATCGTTTGGAAACTTGGGTCGAAAGGTGGATATTTTCCAGTCAGGTAATGTAACGTTTTAAGTTTTAACAGTTAGTATTGTTAGTAAATAGTTGTTCAGTACTTTGTTATTCTTGAATGAAATAGCGATTAAATAATAATTTTTTTTTATCAATTTCTAGGCTGGTCTGATGTTTACCACAACGCCTACTTGCGGATAGTACAAATGACTTGGATTCCACGAGGAGTTCAAATACTATTTCAAGGTGGCCGTATTTTAGAAGCTCGATCTTATGGAGCTGATGCCGTTTTCCTCTGTCAACGCGAGTGCCTCATTTCTCGGTAGGTTTTAGCTTAGTTACACTGGAAACTATTGATTCAATTGCAGCATTTTATGCAATGCCATGTATGTATTATGTTTTTTGAATAATAGGACTGTGGAAATCCTCATGTTGATTGCCGAGATAGAAATTCCTTGTCAGAAATTTGATTCTTGTATTGAAAAAGCAGACGCAATAGACAAAATTCTATCTGTGGAGGTATGTCGTGATCAGAATGTGGTGGATCCTACTGTTGAAGAATTAACAGAGCAGCTTGGGCATTTGGAAATTAAGCTAGATGATCCTGAGGTGGGTGATCACAATACACTAAATATTTATCGTGAAAACAATCTGGTAATTGAATATTTGAACTTGGACAGATACTACTTCACTGTTGGACACAGCAGTGGCATGTGTTACCCGTTGATCTACCAGACTACCACTACCCTTGCGAGAAAGATCGTGGACGTAAAGAAGAATTCAAGGACAACACGTATAAGGATAAGAAATATGGGCTTCCAAAGCTATTCAATCATCCCTTACCCTGTGCTTGCTACACTTGCTTGAGTCCTATTCTTATTCCAGTTTCTCTTCGGTTTTTACTACTTCAGGTTAGTTTAGCTATAACTTGTATTTGTCCGTTATTTTAAAAGTTTTTTCAGTAATGAATGACCGTTCAGGTTTTAATAATCTTAATTAATATTTGAATTAGGCGAAACTCACTGCAGCCAAATCAAAAACTGAGAAGCCCATTCGGCTCATTAACCTAACTCGACATCACCAGCAACGAGGCATGCTTCGACTATTACATTCTAAGCAAGAAATGATTTTCGAATTGTCGGAAGCTTTCGAGTCGGAAGATGCTGCCTCCAGCGCATGGGAGATGATGTATTTGCCGTTATTCTATCAATTTAGTAAGTTATTCTATAATGGAATATAAGTAATAATTTAGAAGCATATAAAGATATAAATAGATTTGGTCGTTGGATAATATAGATTTTCTTAATCATAACAGGTGTCGATTCGCTCCACACTCAAATGGAAGTCACTTCAGCCAGCAATTTGAGCGACAAAATCAATTGCTACAAACACCTGAAGGAAGGAGTGGCACTTCTCTCGGACGCTGATCCCCTTCAAGCACTCAAATCCATGGAAGTTCTCGCTTCAGCTGTGATGGAGTCGACATTTTTGTCTGGAGATATTCTCATACGCCGTAAGTCAATTCAACTCATACTTTTGTTGAACCTTGAACCCAGGTTTATTTGGAAATCGCCTTCTATTTACAAACTCTAACAGCTTCTAAATTATTGCTTTAGATTCAAACCTACGGGACGATATTAAAAATGAATTCAAGGCAGAGTCTGAGGTGGTGAATGGCGATAACCCGACTGCCACTACCGCTACTGCCGAAGCGACAGTCCCTGACCTTGTTCCAGCTGCTGAACCGCGCTCCAAAAGAATCAAATTAAAAAAGTGATCTAAATCCGGCATTTTTAGGATACAAATATTTCTTAGTAAGTTTTCTAATCCAACAGGATTATAGCAATTATCATTAATTTTATTAACGTTTCAGGGTACGTTTAGAATTAGAACTCAAAAGTCTGACTTGAGTATAAAGCCAACAATGGCTTACAAATGTATCGAGAGTTTTTTGTAATTATAATTTAGATATTGTCAAGCTCTTAAGTCGAAAGTCTTCTAGTAGATTAAACTAGGTATGTATGAAATGAACAGAAAAAGGGTCTATCATGTGTCGCGTTATCTGAGGAAATGCATCCTGGGTACTTCGTAGAAGGTTACCTACGTGTATCGATTTTAAACATAATTGTAACCTAGGCGTATACCCCACTTTCAAGTTTAAACTATAATTCAATAATACAGGTAGTTAGACTTAATTAAGCCTTCAGCCCTGTTTTTCAGTTCAATAACACATTGCAACCGGCTTGTCAGTTTGCAAGCAGATTTGAGTCCTTTTGAGTTTTAGAGTTCATAGCTATAGAAGTGTCGTTTTCCCCAGCCGATATTTCAGGTATTTCGAATTCGCAATCTTCAACAGCAATGGCTCGTAGATATCTATCGTATTGGTTCATGTTCATCGTTGCCGTGTCCATGTTTTTGTGCGTCCGAAATTTCACCACGATATTCAGCCTCAAGCCGGAATTCTTACCGAGAATTTCAGAGCCGGAAGTAAAGATTTCGAACTCGAATTGCACTGGCGTTGATTTGTCTTATGTTCCGGATACGGTAACGGATATCAAAACACTTCAGTTGGTCCAAGTTGTGAGTTAAATACTGTAGTTGTCTAATTTAATTTAGGGGGTTTGGAACATTCGTATTTATCCTAAAATTTTAGATTTTCAGGCATGGCGAGCGTACACCGTTATTTCAATTTCCAACCGATCCGAACCGAGATCATGACTACGGGGTCAAAGGATTTGGACAACTAACGCAGGTAGTACTTTCATTTTTGATCTCAGCTCTTACATACATACTGCATTATTGCATTGTAATCATTTGTTGTTAATTGCAGAAAGGCCAGTCTCGCAGCATTGAACTTGGAAAATATTTTCGCAAACGGTACGACGGATATCTCAACACCATATACGCCCTGGACGAAATTTTCCTTCAAAGTTCACCAGCAGATCGGACGCTTATGACCGCTTCATTATGCCTAGCAGGGCTGTACCCAGCTCTTCCTAGTTCTCCCTTCAATTTCCAAGCTATACCTGTTCATGGTGTCTCGAGAGCTTTCGATAACGTAAGTTTCAATTTCAAGCTACTACCCTTACAATTTTCAACCTCCCTGACCCTTCAAACTTTGAAACATGTGAATGTAAACCTGAATATTTATTACTTTTATAGAAACTCGGATTTTATCAAAGATGCCCCAAGCACGAGGAGCTCTACCGAGAGTACATGCAGTCACCATACATGAAGAATTTCGATAAAACCAATTCTAAGATCTACAGATACATGGCTACATCCAGCGGTCTGAATATTACGTCCTATGAAGCACTATACGAATTAACTGATACCCTTTTCGTACAGGTAAGCGTTTGACTGATTAGATAATATTTATTTATATGGTTCTTGTGTATACCACTGACCTGAACCCTTTTCTAAACAGCAAGATTCTGGCTTAGAATTACCAGAATGGACGATAGGCATTTATCCATCCCTAACTGAACTCGCATCTCAGCTCGAATTTATCACTGCGACTGCAACAGACGAAATGAAGCGCCTTTACATCGGCCCTCTGTTCACTGAGCTCGTGAAAAACATGGAAATTCGACTGGGTCGCGAAACCTGGACGGCGGAAGAGGCAGAAATATTTCGAATGGTCAAAATGTTTATGTACTCCACTCATGACACGACCATGTCCAATTTACTGCATGCTCTGGACGTTTATGAAGGAGATCAGCCCGGATATGGATCAGCACTTATGATTGAGCTTCATTCTCCAGAAGGTGAACCGGGGTCAGATTCGATGATCAAGGTGAGGCATCGATTAATTCTGTTATTACATGAAATACAGTCTGGTATGTGTATTATCAAATGCTGAAATTTCGTTATAGCTGTTTTACAAAAAGAATCAAAACGAAACTGCTCAAGAAATCCAATTTCCAAATTGTGGACCAGAATGTGGTCTGGAGTCATTCAAGCAGCTTTATCAGAATTTAATTATTAGTCCACAACAATGGATTCAAGAATGTAGCATTTAAGCCGTTCTTGGTCGTTTATCAGAAACCGAACTACTTTTCCTACAATGTAAGGCGTTCAGTCTAATGTTTAGATTTTGTCCACCTCAAAGTTCCGAAGTACCTATTGTTCAAATCATGCTTATTGTTGTATTTTATACATGTGGTTAAATGAAAGTGATTTCATTACTTTCGTTAATTAAACTTGATCTAATTCGTCAATATTCGTGAAATCGGGGGTTGCAGTATAAGCTAGCAGTACGTATTTGTATAGCTGTTAGTCAAGTTGTCACAGCGCTTTTGCTAGAGCTATCAATTGCAAAGATTCTAGGCATAAATATAACAGTTTTCTAAACTTCAGTCTGTTTGAGTTTTGCATCTGCTGTTTAAAAAAAAACTAAATTATTCAAGTGTACTTACTCTCAATTCAGCATTATGCCTCTAACCTTTCAGCTTTACTGATTCAGACTCAAACCATTACATTTCACATTATATATTAATAGTTTAGTATTTTTATAAAATTAGTTCGCGTTGGCACACACGAATTTGACCGCAGGTAATAACAAGCTTTATTCGGCCGTGACTGGACCTGGAAATAAAACTCATAACTCATAACCTATTTTCTACGGCGAAAACATGGGCGGGACACTGGATAGTACCGAGCTTGCGACTCATCATGCAAATCGAAAGACGCTTCTAAACGTGATCTTACCGGAAATGAACGCATACTTGACGGATCTTATGTAAGTCTTTTAAATTAATTTCAACCAAACTCGATTCCGAACAGATTTAATTAAAAATACTGTAACTGCGTCGATTCGGCAATAGCTTAGTTAGGTGGACTCGAGTAGCAATGCAGTTTATTTTTCAGAATCACGAGAAGTTCATAACATTGTCTCTAACTACATTATTTTTTAAATTACAGTCAAACCGAAGACCAATACGTAACCCTTCAACGCTACAAATACTATACCCTCAGCTTCGAAGCTCAAGAATTCCTACTTCCATTATGGAAACGTGAATCAAGTCTCCAAGACATGCTCCCCAAACTAGAAACTTGCCGCTTACTCATCGTTCTCTACCGAAATGCTGGTACTCAGCGTCTTCAGCTCATTCCGTCCATAATCTCTAACGGCCGAATCTTCGAAGCACGAAATAATCTCACTGCTATCAACGATCTTATGAAAACTACGAAAACATTTGAAAATGTTGGGCTACGTCAGCGAGATCAACTATTCCGAAAACTTCATGAAATTTCTCGAATGGAGAAGATTATGCTGGGAAAACGACCAGTATTCTACTCGAATCTTGGTTTATCTCGAGAGAAAGTACAGGATTTCTTCGTTCAATTATATTACAAAGTTCTGAATGTGCTGGATGAGTACAATAATTCCGTGAAAGAAGCTGCGTATCAGCACATGGAGCTTGCTGAGAAGTATGGACAGCATTTGATTGATTTCCTGGATGAAGCCGAAATGGATTTCGCATGCTAGTACTACGTAATCCTGGTCGAAATTCGTTATTAAAATAATCTAATTTATACTGTGTATCACCAAAAATGAATAATTATTAGCTATTTATAATTAACTGTCAGTAAAACTGCACAATTTTGCACAAGCTCTACTAAAATGGCGTTACGAATATTTTCTTGGCGTACTTCGACGTCATTCAAATGACCATTATAATGCTGATATATGCTTGACCAGCGCATAAGGCAGTTTGTTCCAGCTAGCTGCTCTTCGGCATCAATTCCATGTCTTCTGCTAACGTTACGCATATTCGCCAGAAAAAAATTAATTAATCAGAATTAACAATATTTATATTAAATAATCATCTAAACAGCTTGGTTAGACTCTATGCCGAAATTTCAGGATTTGTCTGCGTAACAGGCCTTAAATCTTGAAAAATGCTTACGATTGCAACTTTGCAGGTGTCAATTTTCGTTTATAATTACTACGAGTTCTTAGAATTGATAATTTTGAGCCTCATAAAAAATGCTTAGCATTCAGTCTCGTAGCCGATAAGTATAGGGGAAGGGTGTTGAAGCTCAATAGCAAGTGTACCTACTCTAAAACTTTTTATGTATAGAGTTTAGAGGAATTAGACGAGAGTCTAGGAAAAGCTATAAAATCATTAACAATAGCCAAACGGATGGAATTGAACTAAAGCGATTGCCTATTGCACAAATAATCTCGTATAATCAAATCTTGTAACCGTGTACTATTCAGTGCCTCGAAGTGACAAGGACAAGGATTGTCGTATTATTCTGAGCGTCTACCAGGCTTGGATATCTGGAACATCTCTGGCTCCCGAATTCCGAGATTTATGAAGCATTACGTAATAACTGCAAACCTCGGTCATCTGCGAACTAATTTCCTAGAACAATAGCCGTAAATTGAAATGCTATCACGTGTCATCTTGATCTTGAGATGAGACTGCATACGCTTTCGTGGCCCAACCAGTTGCACTTATTAGTCTTTCAATAGGCTTCGGTAATTAGGTTACGGTTAGGAAAATGTATGCGATCGCACTCAACAAGACTTATAAAGTTTCAATTTTCAATCCTAGATACCCGAAAAATTAAAAACTGAATATTTGACTATTTATCTTTAGACCGAAACTACAGAAAATGGGCGGTCAAAACATGGTTCGAAGTCCGGATGGTTCCATTGTGGACGGAATTTTTCCAGGGAGAAGGGGCTTAGCAAGAATGCTTGTGTAAGTGACCAGAAGCCTAGTGACCATAAACCTTAGCTTAAGAAATTTGCGCTGCATGAATGTGCAAAGCCTTAAATGTATTTTGAAATTCCAGGGTCGCAGAGGATGACCTCATCCGCTGCCGCCGCCTGCATTACGGCTATACTTCCGAAGCTCAAGAATACCTCCTGCCCATCTGGAAACTGGAATCCGAAACGAAGGACCTCAGACCCTTCCTTGGAATATTCCACAATAGCGTTCTCGGAGATCTCCAGCACGAATTGGTTCAGGAAGTCATGGACCTCATGGGGAAGCCACCGCCTTACCAAGACACACGCTACTACCAACCTTTGATTCATATTCTCGATGGTTGCATCAAGCAATTCCGCCGTGATTTCTTCATCATACTCCGAATTTTAAATCGAAAGCTCAATGGAATCATAAATGAAGTCAATAGACGAGTTTCTGAGCCAGAATTCTTTGAAAGAATGGGAATCACTCTGGAACATGTCCAGACGATGATTCGGAAAGTGACCAAGATGCAGCGTGACGCCTTCAAGGGCTTCTGTAACCTCGCTTGGGCTGCTGAAGACATGTACCGAATTCATAACACGGCTTTTGAGAACATTTGGACTTCTCAAATATTTTGGATTCATGTTTACCCGGATTTAAGTCGTCTTATTTTGAATATGGTTATTTCTTATTTGTTGGATTTATGGTTTGTTATTTTCTCGGGTGTGTTTAGATTACGAATGCTTGTTATTAGGCTTCCACGGCGGAGATGAATTTAGCCTCAACCAAAAACGGCTGGATAAGGCAATGTATGTGTAAAATCATATGGAAATATAGTAAACCTTCCTTATGCAGAAAGGGCTTTTTCGCCTCCCTCCAGGTTTACTATATCCGAGTTTTGCTGTATTAAAAAATAAAATCGTGTCTAATTCTTGTAAATAATTCAATCCTAAATAAATTTGACATCTGGGAACAAACAAAAACTGCATCCTTGTAAAAATTTGTATAAAATTAATTTTACATTTAAGGTTGCTGTAGAAATTGAAGTACATTTGACCTAAATTGACCTTATTGACAACAAGTTTATATAATTATTCCAGAAATTTGAAGTGTGCGTGCACCTACTCAATTTGAGTGCAATTTGTTCAAAATCGACAATTTCTTATCTGTTATGCGATTATATCTATAAATCATAATCAGTTACGTACTCAGTTACGTGCTTCGTAACGTAATGCTTTTGAATTTAACGAATTTGACAGGAAAAATATGAAGCTGTAGCAGGATTGCATGATTTATTCGTGATTACTTGTCTCTGTCTGTCGTTTCGCTTGGTGGTCAAAGTATTTAGATTTTTTGGATTTATAGAAATTAGAAAACGAGTATAGATTTTTCGCGTCAATTTCATAGGTTGAAAGATGGGCGGATTCAACATGGCGTCGGGAGTCCCTAGACCAAGCTTGCTCGAAGCGTTCGTACCAGATGAGCAGGATTTGAAGCAGTTCGTGTATGTAAACTTGAATAAATACATCGAAATATCCTGTGCCCATTAATTTGACCTTGTGACCTTTGAACTTTCAGTCGGTGTCAAGACGAGTTCATCCAAGGAATCAGCAAAAAAGATGGCCTCAATCCGCAGTCAATCAAGCTTCTATTACCCGCCTGGAGAATTTGCTCGAGTTTTCATGACCTCCAACACGAAACTGACAGCTGCATAGGAAGAATTTGGTCTTTGGGTAAACCTTACATTGACCTGATTGAAAAAGGCAATCGATTCCCAGGATGCATCACACTCTTCGTTCAAAAAATTCGAATCAGTCGGGATACCACTCTCGCCAAATCCGTCAGAGCGGAATTGAATCATCTCAAATACGATCTAATGCCCCGGATTCGACGTCTCGTCAACAAAGTTGATAAGCTCTATGACAAAGTGCTTATGGACAGCAAGCTGGTGGTCAAGTATCCGAATCTCTATGAAGCGAGTCCTTATTTCAACGCTGAGGTACTTTTTTTTTTAAATTAAATTGAAATCGGCTAAATTTCTAAAAATAATTAACCTATTTAAAAATCTTTTCAGATCGCTCAAGAAGACTACCACAGCTTCCTACTGCAAGTCCGTAATGACATTGTCACCTACTGGAACGAACTCAAGCTGTACACTGACCTTGGAGTCGAGGAACGGAAGTGCAGCGGACTTCTGGACTCTGCTTCTTGGCCAAGAATCATTTGCGGAGCTATTCTAGCAGTTGGTTTAGTCACAGTCATCTCGACCTCATTTTGGAATCGTCAATGGAATCCGCCAAAGGACACTGTCTATGATTGTCTGGCCAGTTAAGGAAAATTTACATTTATAAACCTACTGTCAATTTCAAGGCTAGAAACGTGCAACAAATTCAATTCAATGTCAATAAAACGATCTTTATACGTAAATGCAAGCGATTTGCACTAAATTCCGGTGTTTTACCCGCATTGTAGCCTTGATGAATACATTTAGGATTTAAACACCCAAATTGGCGTAATTAAAGTTGCGGCTTGCGTGTGGACTCATTCCGTTAACACTTTGGCCGTCTATTAAATCGATATACTACCCGCTTTGTCATTGAAGCATGTACCGATGTATTTTAAGATCTTTATCGTTAAAAGCTTTTCACTTTCATGCTTGCATCAATTATTTCAAAACTTTGCATTATTAAACGAAAATCAAGGTTTGGAAAAATCAGTGCACATTCGACCCTGACTGAGTGTGTCACCGTGCGGGAAACCGAAATTCGCCCGCATTGACAAAAAGCGGCTCTTCAGCATGTCCCCACCATTTTCCCACGCTCGGGACTTCGAGCACATCGTCATGAGTAACTTCTTGGAAATTAGGAAATTGGGTATTATTGCTAAGGGTCAAAACCAAGGGCAAGGTGAAAGTCCTCAGGCTCAAGCTCAGGAGTTGAAAAATTCAGTGCAATTTGTTCTGCCGAAAAATGCAGAACGGGAACCGGTACAAGACGCAGTGACAACGGGTTACCTGAATAATGGGAAACTTCATAATGTGAATGATATTTCGAATGACGAGGTCATAGCGGACAAGAGCAGTTTCTGTTCGAACCGGAAATGGTGGTGGGATCCACCGAAAGAGTCAGTGCCGAAGGAATTTTTTATGGAGAGCAGTATGCATGGTACGGCAAAATAATAAACATGGTAGGTGCCCTAAGTTGGCCATTCTTAATACAATTAAAATTTTCATTTTTGACAGGATTGAAATTTTTGGCCCAACCGAAGCTGCACGTTTTCGAAAGGTATCCCTATCATGCTTCAATTGATCGATAACCTGAAAAAAAACGAAAAATTCAAATTTCTGCAGGGTTTTCTGGCTAATCGCCTTTTTCATCGGCGTGACTGCAGCGGGTTTGCTGATTAACGACGTTTGGGAACGCTACAACCGCGTACCGGTCATTGTGTCCTTTTTACCGGTAGAAATGGACATTGAATTCATTCCGTTTCCGGCTCTGACCATCTGTAACATGAATCCGATACCAAAGAGTGAAGTGGATGAGATTTTGAGGTACGTATCAACGCAGAATTGCAAATTTGATTTTTCGCAAATCGCAAATTCAAATCTCTAAATACGTCGTACTTGGTGGGCAGAGTGACGCTACGAAGTCCTGATGACCCAGATTACAACGAAACGGAGCTAAATGAAGCCGAAGGCGACTTGAAATACCTTCGAAATCTCTGTGACTTTCAACAGAGTTTCGCGAATAATTTCGGATTCGCTGCGAAGCGTGGAAAGGTCAACGTTTCAGACGATGAATATGACTCAAATTTCATCCCTGAGCAGACACAGGGTCCTATCGATGAAGAAATCGAGAAATTTTTGAGTTTCATTAAAAGGGTACGTATCAAAAAATATAATTCACAAAAATCCCGACAAACTAACGCATTTTTAGTGTATTTTTGCAGCGAACGGTACCTTGCCACGAAATGGTCCGCCTATGCATGTGGGCTGGTAAAACAGAGCAGAAGTGCTCGCATTATTTTAAACCGATTTTGACCGAATATGGGAACTGCTGTACTTTCAATATGCTACCACCGGAACTGTTGTACACGAATGCCAAGTACGATACCGTATATTATATTTTGACCCTTACACATATGAGTTTATTACCATAAATTTTGACCCTTGCAGTGCTTACCAAGATCAAAAACAAGACCATAACGACCCAGGTTGGTCTGACAAAGACATCAAAGCCTGGAAACGCTGGAATTACAACAAAAACGGTTTCATCATTACCGAAGCTGAAAATATTACATTTCCACGAAGACAAATTACACCCGGTTTGCCCTATGGCCTTTCAATCCTTCTTGACGCCAATATTGACGATTATTTTTGTCCATCGTCGGATTCGGAAGGCTTCCGCTTCACACTGCATACTGCTGTCGAGGCTCCACAGATTATTGACCATGGCTTGTCCATCGGGTTGGGCAAGGAGGTCTTCATGGATCTTAGTGTGGATTTGACCATGGCGGATCCAGAAGTGGACAATTTCGAATTCGTGAGTGGGGTAGCCATTTTACCAGGCATATTGCCGAGTTTTGGATCAACGATATGCATTTTTGCAGACGAAACGTCAATGCTATTTCGGATACGAGAAAACGCTAGGATTCTACCAGCCATATACGACCACGAATTGCATTGAAGAATGCATCACGAAGCATATCATTGCTGCTTGTAACTGTTCGTTCTTTTACATGCCGAGTGAGTTCTAGAGTGAATTCTAAATAGCTACCGAATTAGGCGGTACCGGTAAACACAGATTTTTGTTCGCAGGGGACGAATCCACCAGATTTTGTGTGACGCATCGAGATGGGGACGATTTCAAATGTGTTGCGAAAGCAAAAAGTAAGTAAAATACATAATTCAACAGCGATCGATAACACATAGTGCTAGTAAGCACATTTGACCATTGTTGTTACCACAGAAAGCGTGATCAGCAAGCTAACGAAAGTGTGCCGGGACTGTGACTCACTTTGCATGGACGTATCGTATCGATTTCAATCGACTACCAGCGAGCTCCAAAATATCAGTCAGTTGTGGGCTGAACCGGATGCGGATACCGTACGAAATAATCATACGAAGCCTCCAGAATGGTACCAACTACCAGCGCTAAGATCCTGTAATTTAAAAAAAAAACTAATATAAAGTTACGATAAACGCTTCGAAACATTTCAGGGCGAATCATAAGATGTCCGTGATGCATCTCTTCTTCGCATCGGGGTCCACAACGCCGAAAATACGGAAAGCCTTGTACGGCCCTACTGAATTAATCGGTAATGTCAGTTTGAACTTCGCATCTTCGATCCGAAACCTCATTGTTTTTTTTTCGTTAATCAACTTTCTAGCAAACACAGGAGGAATTCTTGGACTCTGCCTGGGTTTCAGCGTTCTAAGCGCTGTTGAAGTCCTTTACTTTTTCACCTGTCGTATTTTTTTCTCGAGAATTCGAAGAAAGACGATTACTCGGCGAATTGTAAATAAATTTAAGCACATTCTTCAGAAGCATAAGAAAACTATAGCAGGACTTGAACAAGGGAAAGGTCAGGTACAAAGTAAAAGTAAGGATCGAATCATTACGCTCGACAAGGATGACCTTAAGTTTTATCCGGCGTATCATAAGCACAGCGAGTAAGATTGCCTAACCGTAACCATTCAAAAAATGATTCGGCAGTATCGGTTTTTGCGACCATTATTTGTCCAACCGGACCGGAATTTTCAGAGCCTGAATCGAAACCACTCTTAAAATGTACTTTCAGGTCAGGAAATTATAATTTTGCCTAATTTCGTCCCCTACATCGAAATAGTACCTGTAAACTGTCATGGTCACCCTGACCGTTGGCAAAATCCTAAAATTTGAATAAATAAATAACCTTAAGCACCTTTCATCGCATTTTCGAAGTATTCTACCATTCATTGAATCATCTTCGAATCAATTAGACCACCGGTCAGAGAGCACGACTTCAGGTTCTGAGCGCTTTAAGTCCGTTGGCGTGCACGACCATCTACCATCGCACTGAAGGTTGGCCAGTGACCCTTAGCCTTATCAGCATGTATTCGAACAACGCCTTCTCCGCCCCAAAGGGCTACGACATCCGAGCTCCATACAACGTGCCACTGGGCGAGGTCCACCTGCTCCGCGTCGTGGAGCCCTTCTCACCGAGTTCTCGGCAGCATAACACGGTGACCACACAGTTGCCCAATCCCACGATTGCGTATCCGGAAGGGGCATCCTTCTTCCCACGACTTAATCGATGTCCACGCTCCTTCCAAGCTCAGGCCATTGCCTGTGACTATGGCACCGGACCTATTCAATTGCAGCTTGGTCCGGAAGGCAGCCAGTCTGTTGCTGAATCGACGATCGTCAAATTAATTTGCAAGGTAATTATTGCACAAGACATGCTGCAGAAGTGCACTGACGTTGTTAAAATGTATAAACTTTTGACCCTTGGTATTACAGGGACGAACCATCAAATAATTCGACAACCCGTGGAAAGAAGCTGGATCGAAATCAAATATTAAATGCATAACATCAGCAGTATCTACAAACGCTAATAGACCACAAATTTCGACCATCACTGGCTAGAATTGATTCCCAAAATGACAAATTTATTTTGAATGCTCCAAATTTCTCACATTTTTCCAAATTTTCAAGTCCAATAAACTTGAACTCAAGTTACTAGCGTCACACAGGTAAAACGCCGTAAAAGTAAATTATTATTCTTACGTTGAATGCCTATTATTACAGAAAATAGGTCAGTGGTGATGATTGTACCTCGCACAAATATTAGACCGAAAGAGTCTACCAAGTTCTATCCAATTCTGGTCTAAAAAAATTAAAAAACCTTTAAATTAAACTAATGAAAAAGACCGTAGGTCAGCCTGTGTATTTACGATTTCAACTCAAAGTCACAAAGCCAATAGTTCGACTTATTTTTAGAACAATTTGGATTCTGAACCGGAAACGGGCGTGCATACCATCCGACAATACGCTGTAATTATTCGGAATCATCTTCTGCTTCACGAATCGTGCTCAAATCAGTGAACAGCATCTGACGACTTCCACGCTGTCGAGTTGGGAATTGAAATCTTCTTTGAGAAAATGAATTATTTCCAGCTGGTAAAATATTAGAGCGATTTCGGCGAAGTTGATCGAGTATGTTTTCCGCTGTTAAGAAAAATTAAAGTAACTAGTAATTAAAATTTGAGAATCCGAAATTTCGAAGATGCCATATCCAGATAGACTAAACAAATACATTAGAAATTAGAAATACCTGCAAAGGAAACAGCTTCATCAGCATCCCTGGTAGCTTGCGACCCTTGCCCTTCCTGACGATTCTGGGCATGATACTCTTGAAGACCCTTCTTGTCACGACGCTGCTCATAGGTTTCCACTACTTCCGGGTCCTGGTACACTACCAAGGATGGCTGGCTATTCTCATATTCTGATTCGCCGAAATTCAGCACACGGCGAGTACTAAAGCACTGCGTAGGGGTCAGGGTTGGGGTCGCCGTGTACGGACGATTCTTGCCGGGAGCTTGACCGTCCTTCAAGCGCCTATTAACATCAAAAATTAGCTATGATGCGTTTTTCAATTTGATTACCTTTGAATATATCAAATTTTAACTTACTTGACAGCCTTAGTCTGAGATTCCAAATAGCTCAAAACCGTAGCTAGCTTCCGCTTCTTTTCCAAGCCCAAGCTAAGATTTTTCAAAAGCTGACATTTTTGCTGATTCTCCGGAGTTGACGACGGTGACTGTAGCTTTGGCGGAATATTTTCAGAATTTTCCTGATCATCTTCCTCACTTGGCGTCGCTGTTCGCTTCCCAGAGCTACCGCTACCGGAACTACCACTGGACGGCGTGACCCAAAAAGCACTCTGGCAATCCCGCAAGGGACTATCTTCAGAAGCTTCCAACTCACGTTCCATTTTACGTACCATTTCTCGTACAGAATTGACCCATTTGTATTCAAATTCTTTGAGAATATGACCGAAACGATTTTCCATAGTGGTAATCGGAGGTTCGGAATTCGGGATCCGGAAAATGTGGCAAAAAACTATTTTGAAGCCGGAAAATTGATTCGAATTTCGGAGACAACCCGGTTGTCAGCGTTTACTGTTCACTTCATAACTGGTAAGAGTAAGACAGTGGGTCTAGAAATGACTTGTCTATTTTAGCCTACCCTAGCCTACTATGACCTATGACGATACCTACTTGATTACCTGATGCAATTCAGATCGCTAAGAATTTGGATAGTCAAAAAGGTAATTAAAATTTATAAGGCTCCATACTAGATAAGACTCTTATTAGGGTTTATTTTGACAAGTAAGTTAGTTATATTTTTAACCAGAAATAGAATTACTGGGGCTATTCTAATAGGATTCAAGAAACTGGGCGTATTATACTCTCACAAATAATTTCGATACGAAGAGCGAAAAGCTATAGAATGAAACAGCTTTTAGGTTCAGCTAATCTGAACAGGTACAGGAACTAATCTGAACAGGAACATTGAAAATGGACGTTATTTTTGAAGTCTTGGGGTTAGATATCCATTTAGATTTGAAGCAAGTTCTTGTACTGCTCCAAATACTGTGTCTCAGCGGAAAGAGCCAGGTCAATGTACTCAGATTCCGAGCAGATGTCCTTGGACAACGCATCAAAGGCCTTTTGTGATCGTTCCATTTCCTCGGCATTTATTGGCTCTTCGTGAAACTCTTGGGCCATGATTCTGTCCATAATTGCTTGCATGCTTTCCGTAAGGCCGGGGATTGGAATTGGCGTTATTGTTGGTTCTGCTGAAGGTCCTGGTACTGGGTCAGTAGTCGGTGCAGCATCGGTAGAAGTGGACGGACCAGCAGCAGATGGGACAGTCTGCTTGAGTCTCTCGATAATCGAAGAAATGAAGGTATTGTCTGCAAAAAGTTGGATTGCTGCATTGATGTCATTATTTGTTTGTTGAAGGGCCGGCTGAATTAGAGCGGGATGGTAGCCCATTTCTGTCAGGTTTCTGTAGAGCTGGACGCTGACCTGGAAACATTGGAATAATTAGAACTGGCTATCATCAGGCTTCCTAAACACAAAATCAAATTTCTGTACCGGTTGCCCATTATTCGTCGTTCCAAGGCGCTTTTGAAGCTTTCGTCGTTTTATATCCTCTTGCTCTTCTTTTTTATTCAATGCCTTTTCTTCGCGTTTTCGAATTATCCAATCAACTGCAGCTGGAACATTGCCGTAAGTTGCACGCAAGGCCATTCTGGACTCCTCCGTACGGTACCCTAGAAAAATATGCATGCATAATGCATATTAGCATCACTCTTGATATTTGAGGAGTTTTTCCATTCTTTCTTACCCATATTAATCAAACTTGCAAGCTGATCATCAGAAACTTTCAAACGATTCATTTCCGCCTCAACTTTAGAAAAATAAAACTTGGATTTTTCAATTTGACCCTGATGATAGGCCGCTACTCCTTGAAGTAGATGAAGACGGACGAATAGAGCTGCTTCCCATCCAGATGTGCCTTTCAGAGCAATTAATCGCTCCATATTTTCCCCATAAGATCGATGAAGGGACTTTTCACATTTGGCTAGGCGAGCTTCAACAGCGGGTAACTCAGCAATACTTTGAAGACACAGATAACACCAAGCAATGTCCAGATTTAACAATCCAAAATTGTCAACCATTTCCAGGATACTTGATTGGCATTGGCTATTCAAAATGAAATTTAAAACAAATTAGATGCTGAATTAAACATTAAACCATTGATTTTCGAAATCTGCCAGTGTCACATACTTGTACACGCTATCCGCTTCCAAGAGGAAAATCAAGGATTTCGAAAATTCATTTCACTTTCAACGAAGCTCTTCCTTTTTCATGAAGAGCTAGAGCTACTGCTAAAGCTTTCTTTTCGAGTGGAGGCAGGTCAAGAGTCTTTCCACTTTGGTCCGCAACCTGAAAATAATGTACAATACTTCTATTATTCAATGAAAGTTTGGCCTGCATTTCAAAAGTTTTGCCATTTTAATAGAAATCGTTGTTGACCAGAACAAATAACAAATCGTTTGCAGTAAGCTATTTTTTATTTTCCTCATCTTGCCAGATGAGGTGAGATTCAAGTAAGTGCTCTCGGTAGGAATTTTTGTATTGGTAAACACTTCTAAAAGAATGGGCGATTCAGGCATTTTTAAATTGGAATTACTGAACGCTTACTTGAAGAGAATATCCTCCATCATTCTCTCGTCCAGCTAAATAGTCCGCAGCACCTCGAGTTTCCTCCAATTGCCGAAATTGGTCCTCCGATTGCTAATAATTTACAGAAATACACGCTAAAATTTAAGTTGATAGAACGATAGAGAAAACAGGTAAACTTTTTTTTTTAAATATACCATAAATGCATCCTGATCTCCTGCCACAGCAAGCACCATAAGCTGTGTCCCATTTCTGAGACCCTGTTGATCCAGTGCAAGATTCTCCTTCAGAACACGACCAAGACAAATAAGCTTGAGCCGGTTTTCATCTGTTTTAATTTGCTCAGCAATTTGAGTCTTCAAATCCTTGCCCGTCAGCTGTGTCAGATTAACTGGGAGCCGATCGACGTGTCCTGCCTTGACGTTGTCAGTGGAAAATCCCGAGTATTTTACTCGAATTGTGGCTATGCCTGTTGATTTGAAGACCTCTCGTTCGGCCAATTTCTCAATGGCCTTTCTTTGAAGAGAGTAGAGACATTCCGAAACTTCGTCTTCTGAGAGTCCTAATTCTGTAGCGTATCGGCTAGTCAAAGCCTAAATTACGGTATTCATAATTAGCTGTTGCAATTTTTATACTTACAACAGGATTACTTATACGTAACCATAACTTACCAAAATTTCGGAATCACTGACTGCTTTTGCAACAGCATCGTAAAAAGGCTCAGTCCACAATCTGTTTGAATCAAAATCACACATGACTTTAACCTATTCCGCGTTATCAATTCCATTAATTATTGCAATAGGTGGCCAATACATATTTTGAAAACTCACTGAATAGCTTCAGCGTTCAATTTATCTCGCAGACGAGCTTGAAGAGCACTCTCCGCTAAGCTGAGGTTCGTAGCAGACATGATGATTCTCTCACGAAGTAGTACTTTTAATTTTGTTTTCAAATATTCCGTGAGCAAATCCACAATTGACAATATCTTCTCATTAGTTTACTCCAGTTTCAGAATCTAAAATATAGTAGGGAAATAAATTACGAATTAGTCAGGTGACAATCTGAAACCGGCAACCAGTACACAGGAGCGGCAGGACGTGTTAAGATTAAATATTTTTAACTTCCTATTTTAATGATGCTTACAACTTCAGATGAGACAGTATTTCATAACCGATTGGGAAGTACTGCCACCAAGTTATAATTTGAATTATGGCTGATCACTGATGACTGATGACTGATCAGTTAACAATGGTTAATGCCACGCATACAACCATATGACATAGCAACAGCATTTATTGACAGCATTACAGTCAACAGTTGTCAACAGCATGCAGTACAGCTGATCACAGTCAGCAGCAAACCGTGACTGAAATTAATCATTATTGCAAACTGAATCTCGCATTGCAATTTGTGATTGCGGATTTAAATGATTAAATTAAAATTAAATGCTAGCGAGGAAGCGTAACGTAAAACATATTATACGTAATTAAACTAGATCATAGGTTAGGACCTAGTTCCTGGAAGGGGATAGGCCACGCATATCAATTATAGGTACTTAAATACAAAAGTTGCATGGTACCTTCTTTTGGCTGTCAGCTGCAGCTGTGTTGTTGTGACTTGTCACCTCTGATTACGCTCGGCGGTCGCCTGTCAATTACCAAGTACTTGTTCGGGAGCCCGAGAGGGTACCTCGCAGTCCAGTGCACTTGCTAACTTAACTTACTTTAAAATTAAAACAGCGTTAAACGTTTTAAAAATAGAACGATGAACGAGACATCTGCGAAAATGCAAAGTCAAAAGTGCTGCTGCTGTTATTGTTTTCGTTTTCAAATCTGAGAATGACTTAGGAAATTTTGAACGGAATTTAGCTGGCGCTAAGGGAACAGGCTCATCACGTGACATGGCGGGAATTGTTTTTAAAAAGTTGACACTCATTGTCATTCCCTGATTCGCCGAGGACAAAAAGTCGCCGATTTGTTATTTTATCCTTTATCGCGTCGCGTCGCTCTCCACTCACTCAAGATCAAGGTCATCGCATCATCATTATCAGTGTCAGTTGTCAGGCATCCAACGCGGTGGTGATTCTTGACCTCACTGCTCTGACCTGTCCGCCGACAAGGTACCTGGGCGAGAGTAGTTTTAGTTAACAGAACACCCTTGACGCTCGCTTCGAGGTAGGTCATAGTCATAGATGATAGTGTTGATTGTTGATAGTCCGTCCGGTTCCGGCTTGCCTTTGCCTTGATTTTTTTAAAATTATTTTTGCGGGGACGGCAGTTCAAAGTCAAGTGCTATTATGTTCTAATTTCTAATATAGTCTTTAATACCTTTATTTTCACACTTTGCTCTTAGATCACAATTGACAGACGGTAGAAGAATGACGGAGTCTTACAAGCTGCGATGTACCCTGGTGGGTCACACTATGGACGTCCGAGGGGTCACAACCGGAATCACTGAGGGAGGAAAGGATTTCATTGTTTCAGGCTCACGAGATCGTTCCTCAAAGATCTGGGTTCCTGCGTAAGTAATTAATTGGTGATGGTATGCCATATCTTAGAATTTTCAAATTTGAAACCAGGGCAAATGTATGAGATTGCTGAGGCTTATCACTAGATTGTCCTTTAATTCAGTTTTATTTGTTGTCTGGTTTTGTACTACAGGGAAGATGGGACTTTTGAAATATTTCAGTCGTGTGAAGGTCACACAAACTTCGTGTCTTGTGTTTGCTTGATTCCGCCGAGTACAAAGCACCCGTCTGGCCTTATTCTGACTGGCGGCCATGATCACACCATTCTGGCATTTGAAATGGGAAAACACAGTCCCCTTTTCCGCTTGATTTCTCACAAAGGCACCGGTAAGCCTAACTAGGTTGATCCATATTTGTATCTCGCCGGTGTATTGAATATTTAAAGACATCACACTCATTTACAAATACTAAATATGATCCCTTGTAAATGTAATTTACAGTTTGCTCTATTGCGGCAACAAGTGACTCGCTGCTGGTAAGCGGATCATGGGATCAAACAGCAAAGATTTGGTCTGAACAAGAGAATATCGCTACGCTCACTGGAC
>VNWX01000364.1:0-23493 GCA_009869905.1 Ceratophysella communis | reverse complement strand
TTTGAATACAAAAATACATGGCCTTGAATAGGGAAGCCTGGCTGCCAGCAATATTTGCTTCCGTAGTTCTAAATCAAATCCGAAATAGTATAAATATGATCATGCCTGTCTAACTAGAATGCGGAGGTTTCATACGGGACACACGGGGTCGAATCACCACACCAAACTACCCACAAAACTATGACCATGCAATATGTACCTGGTAAGATCAAAGGAAACATGACTAATTAAGTTTTAACATGATCTTATATGTAGCGGTTGCGAATTTTGTATTCAGGATTATTAGTGTTCGGCCTGGCAGAACGATTGGGCTCACATTCCAAACCTTTGACATTTATAGAGGAAGCCAGTCGGAGTGCTCTACAGATCAGCTTATGGTCAGTTGCCAAATTTTATATACGTTATATTACACTTGAATTTGCCGGTTCGCAAAGCCGAAATCTGAATTCGTAATTAATATATTCTATAGCTTCGCAATGGAGGCCATTCTGATTCTCCGTTTCTGGGTCAAGGTCGATACTGCGGGCAGGACATTCCAGTTGTACCGGAAACTAGCGGAAATCAGCTTTATATTCAATTTTCGTCTTGGACAGCGGGAGGCCGAGTAAAGCGCATTTTTTAGCATATCTAATTTCACCGATTTATTTAAAGTAATTTAAAATTTAATTACCTTGTTGCCAGGGCTTTGCATTGGTTTACAATGAGATTTCAGCCGGATGCGGTGGACAGATTCACCTGACAAGTGGCGCTCCAGAATTTGTCTTTTCGTCGCCGGACTATCCGCGAATCCCACCACCTTTTACTGGTAGATTTTACACGGGAAAACGCTTAAACAGTGACAACATCATTATACGTAAACTGAAGTTGTACTTTTTGAACAGAGTGCGAATGGATCTTTATGTCGCCTTCCAACGAAGTTGTCCAGATAGACTTTCTACTCACCTTTCAGCTCTACACTTCATCACAGTAAGAATTTTTTGAGTTCATATAATCTTTTACAGATTTACATTTTTTTCGAGGAATTTTGTAACAAATCGGCAGCCGATTCGCCTGCCAAATATATTAAATTCTGATTCTTAAGCCTATTTTAAGCTGGAAAGCACTGCGCTAGCGGTATTCTTGGATTTACAATAGCCGATGTTGAGCATTCTCCTTCCGTGTCTGCTACCATTTCGCCAAACTTGTTTAATTTAGATGCTCAAAAGAAGGTGTTGAAGTTCGCGATGGCGGCACGAGACTTTCACCGTTGATCAACACGTTTTGTAACGACATGCCGGGTACACAGAAGAGCACTGGAAATATTCTTTATGTCCGCTATTACACGACTATCAATGAACCACGACCTGGATTCAAGGCTAAGGCTTCGATAGGTTCGTCTTGCTTTACCTGACCTACTTATACCCACATTTTGAATACGCTTCAATCTAAATTAACCTAACTTTCGGATTTTAGGAAGATGCGGTGGAACGCTGGTAGGCTGGCAAGGAACTATTGAGGCACCAGGATATCCAAACGGTTACGAACCAAATCTGGATTGTTTGGTAATTTTTTGAACATGTTTTTAAATAGTGTGTAAGAACGAGTACCTAGTACCTAGTACGTATAGTAATTCGAACTTTTCAACTTGCAGTGGACAATCAAGGGTCCGCTGGCTTCATATTTGACCATAACCATTGACGACCTTCAGCTCAGCCCAGCGTTCGGGCGCCGACCTGCAAATAGCACAAGCATGGATTCTCTCTGCACAAAAGATTGGCTTCGAATTACCGAAGAAAATATTCCAGGTTTGCAAAAACAGCTGCTGCGTGAATATGCGATATGCGATGCGTAGTCCATTTCGATCAACCCTTATATGCAAATTTTACTGATACATCAGGAATCGAGTTTCCGAGAAATTGGACACTCTGTGGTCCACCTCCAGATCGACCAGGCGACACTTTTATAACCAGTAGCAGTGACATTCAGATAAAGTTCCATTCAGATGGCATTGCGGAAACTCGAAAAGGCTTCAAGCTGACATTCCGAGCATCAACTGAGCGTAACTACCGATTTTAAATAGATTGCGGTTAATGTTTTTTCGTTCTTGGTTCTATTATTATGAATTGAACAATTTGTTTAGGATGCGGTGCAACATTAACGGCTCCATCTGGTACCTTGCAGTCCGTGGGCTACCCAACTGCTTATCCACATTATAGGTTATCCACCCACCTATTTTGAAATAAGTTTGCTGAAAGCATTGCCCTTACGCATCTGTAATTATTTCAGAACTTGTTTCTGGAAAATAACGGCACCGGTGGGACGACGAATTCGACTCGAATTTCAAGATTTTGATCTCGAAGAAAGAATTATAACTCCGACGAAATCTTACTGCGTCGATTACGTTTCGGTTCGCTAACTTTTTGTCTGGTCATATTTTCTGAGGTATTGGATCCGTTATTATGTTTCAACTTTGTTTCAAGGTTGGACAAGGACCAGAATACTACAGTTTTCAAAAGTTCTATAATCAAACCCTCTGTGGTCCTTCGCTTCCGGCTCCTGTGGAAACGACGTCGAATATGATGAATATTCGTTTTAGGACAGATGGGTCAGTTTCCCATCGTGGTTTCAAGGCTAGCTATACTACAGATCTACCTGCAAGTAAGTTAGGCAAACATGGAATCAATCAATGTAATTTTAAACACATGGAATACTACCCTAAGGTTTGCGTTTTAGTTTGTGGTGGTGACCTGACCGGCGATTTGGGCAACCTTAGCTCACCCACCACCAGAACTGGAACCCCTAATACCACGACGGGCGTCATGTGTTCTTGGAAGCATGAGGATGTTGGTGGAAACGGCTCGACGACAATGATTACACTAACTGATCTTCGAATACCACCTTGGTCTGTTATCAACCCTGATTGTTCTGACGGATTTCTCAAAGCAACACCTAGTAAGTAATTGTGCGGCTTTTCCAGCTTTCAAAGTCGAATGTTTACTTACAAGCTGAAGCTTATTATACTAGGTTCGACCTACGGCTCGTACAACTGGAGAAAGTTTTGCGGTCAAGTCATAAATCAGAAGACGTATCTTCCTGGTAGTGCCTTTGAAATTTCTTATCAGGTCAGCTCAACGTTCGCAATTTAGAATTTAGCGTATTTGTTTACGGCGTAAGAATTGAGTTTCTCTTGCTGATACAGGCCGATCATTGGGAATCTACATTCAATCTCACATACCAAATATTTCCATGCGGAGGTGTTTTACGCGGTCCTAATGCTACAGTTCAAAATCCAGGCTACCCAGCTGGCTACGTAACAAACCTGGAATGCATCTGGGTTTTGGACTACCCAGGAGGCTCACAGATCAAACTAACCTTCACAGACCTTGATTTGGAAGATCATCGTAACGATGATGGATGCGATCAGGATTACATTATAGTTCGAAATGGTCGCTATCCTTCATCTCCTGTTTTAGGAAAATACTGTGGATCCAACTTACCACCAGCGATTATATCCATGTCGGCTGAGCTCTGGCTTGAGTTTCACTCGGATGAGAACGGCAATGGGAACAGGCGTGGGTTTGCCGTTTCAGCTGAAATTGTTCAAAAAGGTAAGTGGTCGCCGTTGATGTTGCGGCACTTCAAAATCGAAAAATATTTTGACAAAGTATATCATGTTCAGGATGCGGTGGTGTGATACACAAGAAGAATGGCGCCCTAAAATCACCTAAGAGCCCTGCTACAAACAGATATCCTGCTAACACAGAATGTGAATGGATAATTGAAACCATACCCGGATATGTTATTAATCTCGCGTTTACTGGAAGATTCGATATCGAAAATAGCACCAATTGTACCAATGATTTTGTTGAGGTATTCGCACATCTCATTTCGATTAATATTTTATACACGTTTTCTAACGTTACAAGAATTACTAAATGGTATAGATATTTCAAAAACAACGTTCCGGACCTGGATGGAAATCACTGGCACGCTATTGCGGAAAGACTGTACCACCGCCTATGAATACATCAACCACTTCTATCAAAGTTGTTTTTCGATCGAATGAGGCCATTGACGGCGATGGATTTAGGGTAATTCTAACGCATTAATTTGTCGAATATTCTACAGTTTTAAAAATGCTAAAATATTGACTCGGATCGTTGTAGATGAACTGGTATTCCCCTTGCGGCGGTCTTTACACCGGAGATTCAGGCGTGATTCGATCAGCCCACTTTGACCGCTACAATCATTCCATGCATGTGTCTCAGAATAATTTCTGGGGAAGCGTCGGTTGGGAAAATCGGTACAAGGTTCAGACCTGTGATTACACTGTTCAAGGAGCTAAGGCAGAAGACTACATTATCGTTACGTTCAAACCTCCGTTTGATGTTTCAGGTGAGAAAGGTCTATGCTATGAGTAAAAATCTGTCTAAGCACAATTGTTTTAGCGACCATTTTGGTATCCAGTTCCTGCGTGGGAAGGCTGGGAACCCGAAGATACAACGAGACACTGTCCCTCAGTCAATGTCTCAATATGGGAAGGCAATGTCACGGATCGGCTCGTAAATAACTACAATGTTCACCATGGTGGCCTCTACTGCGGACAGGAAGTACCCAACGCTTTTCTGGGACGAGGAGCCGTTACCATTACTTACAACTACTTGCCGCTCTTTGAAAATTTCGGATTTCGGGCTGAGTACAACATTTATCGTAAGTTTATGTTGCATTATAAATTTCGAATTAAGGGCAACGCGCCAAGTCTAGAAATCTAGCGACTCGTGAAGTTTGTTCAGAAGTAGCAAAAGGATATCATAACTACAGTAATCGCTACCCTTAACTAATTAATTTTTTGATTTGAATGAAAACACAGCTTACCATTCACACCGGAAGGGTGTGAGGTTTCTCTAACGTTGAAAATACACGCGAAAGTATATAATAAGGAGAAAGCACGAGCTTAAACTCCGTGAAAATAGAACTACACTTATTACATTAAGGAACAGGCGAAGAGAAAGTTCTCGCTTTCACCACTTTCTCTGGCATTGAAAGCAGAAGTTTTGTAAAATGCGACCCAATTCATTCATTAACTTGTACTGATATTACTTTTCTGCGGTTCCGGTATAAGTATTTGTCTGTTTCAGGCCGGAGGTTTTAGTAGTAGGTACAGAAATAGCTGTAAAATCAAGTTTGTACAGGGTGGCTCATTCCTTTGTGTAGCAAGCGGTGGTTGGGAAAATGCCATCTCAATAACGTGATGCGGAAAGTTAAATCTATTGCCAAGGTACCTCTACTGGAGCAGCGAGCAAAAAGCCCTGTGCAGTGACCGTTTCTCATAATATTGCGCAATAGTAACCGCATCGGCAATTTCAAAGAATTTGAATATAAAATATCAGATCTTGGAATTATAAATTACTAGGTCAAAATACAAATTAGCACCAGGAATAGAATAAAGAATCTTCGGCAACCAGTCCCCGTATTATTTTGTATTGAGTCGGCTTGGGTTAGGCCAACCAACTGCGTCAAGTTGTTGCTGACAGACTAGTATTCCTACAGTTAATGCATTTCGGCTGTTAAATTAATTACCTTCGTACGCGTCTACTTAGACCGAAAAGATCCCGTCACGTTGTGCGCAACCCTGTACAAGGTATTCAAATACACGGAGAAAGCCATGTTGAATTCAAAGCCATTACACGGCTAGATAGGAGCTCCTCTAGAACCAGAGAAGATTGAGATAAAGAAACTAAAAACCGTCTGTTCCTTGGACAAGAGTAATAGTGTCCTTGTGTTGTTAAGGCCTTCAACGTGTATTGGACTCTTGAATGGAGCGGAAAGAAAGAGACAGTTTTCCATTTCGGTCATGTTTTGCATAGGAAATGTTCCTTGTCTTGACTTTACTAAAGACTTAAACTTTTTGTATGGGGCTCTATGCTTCAAATTGAAATTCAGTCAACGTTGCAGCGGATGGACGAGGGAAATGTGACTTTCTCCCCGTTGTTCTAAGGCTCTAGCTTGTAGTGTTCGAAGTACAGGAGTCCAAATCGGAATTGGAATCTAGTAGAACAAATATGTGTACACCACCAGGGTCCATATCGTTAGAAAAGATAGCTCTATATGTATTCAAAGCCCTTGTCGGATGATGTAATTTATATATTTGTGGAATATTTACATTTATTAGAATGCGGTGGGATTATCACGGAGCCCAAGTCGATACAATCTCCTGGCCATCCATTCACGTCAGCTCCCAATATGAACTGTACGTGGCTCATTCGGGCGCCCACAGGGAAAGTCGTCAGATTTAAGTAAGTTAAGATGAAGACCACGTTGCTTGCGTCGTCATGCTGTCCGTTTGCATTTGCATGCTAGAAACGCTTTCTGCATGCGTGTCGAGATTAATGATGAAGATGTACGCAACCAAACTTGTAAGAATCTGCTTACGAATACTTTGAGGTTCGCTGCGTTTTGCAAACTTTCTAGAAAAATCAAAACAACAATTGCGTTGTGGAAAAACAACCTCCATTCTGCAATAAACCTTCGTTAAACCAAATAAATTGCCCCACTCCCAATGGCCAGCATTTCAATCTCGCAGTCCCCAGACATAAACAATATATAACTCACTCGAGTTGTCCAGTGAATTCCCAGAATCTTAATTAAATAATGAAACTATCTTCCTCGAGGTGTTATCATGAGATCGTGTGAAACGGAATAAAGCAGTAGGTACGAGGTACGACGTAGAATGAATCACAGACATCCATTCTGGACTCTTTGGCCCGAAGTGCGAAATAGTTAGCCTGGCCTCAATTCCCTCGGCGAGATAAGATAACACAAGTTTTTCAATCTAAATTGAAATAGAATCTTAGTATCTTGTCCAGGAGATCCTGGGGCTGGGCACGGCTACATTACCGTGGTAGCGTGGCGTTGCAAGACGTTAGATTTAAGTGCGTGTCTAATCCCTCTTCACCCACCTGTGTAATCCCTCTTGGCTTGTACATGTAAAACCACTTTCTAAATAAGAAATCCCCGGGTTTTTCTTTTCTGATTTTCTAGGGATTTTTTCTATTGATTAAAAGTTCACTAGTTGGTATACGAGACGAGATTGGTTGTTAGGCGGTTCGGCGTCTGGTACTCGAGAGATGAGTTTTGCTTGTATTGTATCTCTGTATCTCCGTGGGCTTGACTGCCAGCCCCATAACATTTCATCTACTTTATACCGCCCCTGGAGCTTGCCTTGTTATACCTGTTGTTAGGAATTTCTACCCGTTTGCATGCAAATGAGCAGAAAGTTAATTAAAGTATTGCCTAGTGAGTAGTCCCTTGGCTGCTCATGATGCAGTGCAGAACTTGTATTGGTTTTGTTTCGAAATTGCCTGGCTTGTTGAAAATTGGGCTGTCAAACTAACTTGGAAACGTTATTAATGAGTTGAATGGATATTTTGTACAGAAGCTGGTTCTGGCTGTTGATGGCTTAATAATTTCAATGCATTCGTATATGTGGGTTTACGTAACGCAATAATCGTGGAAACCCGAGAGTGAAAGCTGTGATTTCTGCTTTCACTTGCTTTAATCCAAGTGCTTTGTTAAATGTCGATCCGAATGACGTACGCAGGTTAATGCGTCGCTAAACATTTAAAGTAATTGGAAGTTATTTATGGACTCGGGGTATTTAAGGCTGTATTACAAAACTGTAAACCTTCCATAATTTTGGCAATGCAAGGCGGAATTCTTCATTCGTTCGATATGGATTCGAAAGTACTGCCTTAGTAAAATCCAGAAAACACTAAATCCCTGATACGAAGAATTGTAAATTCATTTCAGGTTTGAGAAATTGGACCTTGAGTACGGGCCTCGTTGCCAGTATGATTCCGTGAATATTTTCAATGGTGAACTTGTTAAAGAAGAAGAACGCCTTGGTACTTTTTGTGGAAATTTGACTGAAGATTTTCGTCGGATTAGTTCCAAGTCAAATACCATGACAGTACAATTCGTGACTGACTGGAGCGTTCATCATAGCGGATTTCTGGGTTCCATTGATTTTACAATTGGTAAGTTTTGAGTACACGGAGAGGCCTACTCGGCTTTTTTGGCATAACCAAATATCAATATACGGGTAGCTGTGCTTTCACCACAGAAATCCCATGTCTTAACTTAAAGCTAATACGTTGAACTCATGTAGATGGTAGCATTATGAAAGCGCAGTACTCCGTTGAAATCAAATTATATGATAATCGAATTTCTAAGGTTTGCCACCCGCTGCACTCTGTGGTCTGTACTTTATAAAACCACAAGAAACTAACTTGTGCCTACAAAACATGTTGCAAAGGGATGCATAGGTTACGCGTCATGCGTAGTAGCTCAGACTTCTTAAGGTAATTCCATTATTGTCTCAAAAATTTAATAACAGAGCTACGTTGTTGTAGACTGTGGTATGAGTCCTTTTACTTGTGCGGCGTGCGGTATGAGTCGGGTCTGTGGTCCAGTCGAGTCGAGGGCTTTGCAACTTTCTTAGTGTTGTTTTAACGCATTTCATAACTGTCTATTTTTCCACGAACAACGAACAATATATTCAAAGTACCAGGGTAATTATCTTCTGCGTAGTTGATATTGCCGTTTGTACTGTTAATGCTAACCTGTATTACCCGGAAATTACGTTAACTTTTGTAATATTTCTCTATACCCATTTGCTAGATACGATTTGTCCGTAAATTACAAAACCTTAAACAGCTTTGTGTCACTTGAGCTCAAATCCGTTCAAAAAGGAAGTATTCATGTGTTCAGACTTTGACAGAACTCTTCAAAATACGCCTCGTGCCTTCCTTCAGTTTAACCTCAAATTGTATAAAGAAGAAATAAGTGAATTATGTATAAAGACGTAAAATGTAAAGCACTTTTGAAAAAGTTGGGAGAAAGTTAAATCTAAACCCTTTTCTATTCATCTCCCTACCTCCACCCACCCACAACTAATACACCCACATACGAACAAATTCAAATACCTACAAAAAATCAGAAAAAGTAGGCAAAGCAATTGCACTGGAGAACACGGAAGGATCCACCAAAATCCCTGTCGATTTTTCTTTGTCTGATTGAAGGAGTGAGTTGAGAGAAAGTATCTGGTGTGAAGCGGAGGTTTGGCAAGGCGTCTGAATTGGTAGTCATTGCGATTTCGAGTTCGGGAGTACCGTATATACCGAAAATCTTGGGCCGGGGCTGTTGATGGCTCTGGAAACCCGATTCTAGTTCTAGGTTGTTTGGTCATTAATATGTGTGATGCTCAATGTTATATTACAAAATCAAAAATAATTAAAACTAGATGATAGTGATGCTTAAAATAATTGGATTTTCGGTATTCGTCGAAAATTGAATATTCGACCAATTGGTATTCCACCAGGTTGGCTTGAAAGTTTTCAAAATTGTCGAAACGAGTATTCGGCTGATCTTAAGAATTTCCGAATTTTAGGCAAAAAACCAACAACTCGGCTATGATTGCCGAATATCGATGATCGAGTATTCGGTTAAGTTATTCGGCAAGTCATCTGAACGTTTGGCTTTAAACTGAAATAGGTTTGAACTACAAAATCCCAATTCGGCGCCGAATACTGGCGACAACACATTTCAAACAGCATAGTGACACGTGAAAATTTGTCTAGACTCATTTGACGGTCATCCACCGGAGGCTAATGGCGATAAACACACATCTAAACTCCCGCTACCCAAGCGCTTTCGCTTTTTTGCTCTAGCAACCATGCAACATGTAAATGCAAGGAGTACGCTTGAATGACCTGTCTGTTTATGGCAATCCAGGAAAATTGTATGTAGATTTCCAATAGTAATGGCTATCCTTGTCTTTTTGCGAAAGAGAGAGATAGGGAAATGGATGAATGTTGTTTGGCCGAATCGGAATCGGATGAAAATAAAAATAAATAAAGAAAAGGGAAAGTTTGAGCATGAAACTCAACCTGACACCAAATGGGGTTTTTATTTTATTTATTCCCTTTTCCTTTCATCCTCTCAGTCCATTTTACCAATAGAACTTCTTCAGCTTCCTTTTCGAAGACCCTGGATCCCAAATTCGATTCTTGCAGAAAAAACTTTTTGATCCGCTCTCTTGTTGATGCCACGTGTTTTTGTGGTTGCCTTATAAGCTGGACTAGTCAACTGTGTTTTCGAGGTTGTGTTCCTGTTTATTTGCATACACCTAAATATTGCCTTTTGATCTGGGACTGAATTGCAGTCTTGTTTTTCGGTCAAATTTGTCTAAAGATATAGTATGAGGTCAATACTGCACTTATATTCTACAGTATGCAAATTGATGCAAATCAAATTGTATTTGTGCATTGAAAATGCTTATATCGAATACGCTTTCCTTCACAGGTGAAGCCAATGGCTGCGGTGGACTTTTGAATGCTTCTATGGCAAGCGTCAGTTTTCGCAGCCCAGACGCGGACGGGGATGGAAAATACGATCCTTATTTGGATTGCCAATGGTTGGCTGTTGGAGCAGATTATCAAGTTCTGGACCTCACGTTTAACACAATGGTACTTGAAGGGAATCGTCGAGCTGGGTCAACGAATCCTGATGACGAGTGTCCGTACGACTATCTCGAGGTACGTTTTCAATGCTAGTTTTGCCGAATGTTATACGTTTGTACAACAAACACTTGACATTTTCTGCGCTACTGGCAACCTAATGATGATGCCACAGAAATGACGGATTATCTGCTTATTTTAATCCCAAGTGAGACTTTAGATAAACTGATCCTAATTTGGTTCGGTATGCACTAAGGCTACTTCACTCAGAAAAGCATAAATAGTGGACTAGCTGGAACAAATTGAGTCTAGGAAAATGAGCAGTAGAATAAGTTGAGCGCGGTTGCCAGAACAGGACGAGGCCATCTTCAATAGTATTCCCTCAAGCCAGGCAGCGAGTTTAAATTGAGAGTTGAGAGTTCTGGGAGTCATAAAAATGATTTGTTGTATGTAAAATATTTCTCATTTCTGCCCACTACTGGCACACTCATGCTCATCTCTCTGTCGGGTTCTGCATAGAGCAGAACGGACGGCCGGACGGCGAGATGGATGTAAAAGAGGTGATTTGAGTTTCGTCTATTTTATTAGACTTTCTCCAACTCTCCTTTCACTTTCAGGCCAGGGTTGTGCAGACCGACTTTCCAATTTAAACATTTTTAATTTACTACGGGATAGTCGATGCCAAGTGCTCTCCTAGCTAGCTAACCATGTAAAATTCTTACTTATTACCGACAGGTACGAGATGGTCCAGGCCCATACAGCGCCCTACTCGGCAAGTTCTGTGGCACAACCCTGCCACCCCGCATCACTTCATCGACCAACTTCCTTTGGCTCAACTTCATCTCGGACGGAACGACACAGTTGTCAGGTTTTCGTGCCTCCCTCACCTCTCGTTCATGTAAGATAAGACTTTCTCTACATATAATCTCGTCAGCCTGCATACTTTCCGACTCAGTTGGCACTCAGTAACTGAAAAAATTGATAAATATAACCTACCGTATCATGGTCCCTTGCTTCGCATATCATTTTACTATTTCTCCGAAAAAATATCACTCAATTTTTTGATTTTATTACCTTCGGCTGAAGAGAAACCTGATCGTTTTTATATTCGGTGATGGCCTAAATCCTTACACGGAAGGAAAGCTATTGAAAAATTGGTTTTCAAAGCGATAAGGTTGTTAGAAGCTTACTTACATGTGGATCGCATCGGGAATTGCGTGTTCTTTAAACGAAGCTTGTTTTGTAGCCTTTTTTGCCTTCGCAGAAAAGTTGGCTATAAAATACGTTAGAAAGCAAAGCAAGCAAGAAAGATGGGATTCACGAGTTCAGGGCTTTTGTCATTCATTACTCAACTCACTCATTTAAATGGATTTCATTTGTCAACGATTAATTACATTATGCCTGTCGGAGGCAGACTAATCCGGAGCACTTGACATCCATCTTGAGAATGTGGAGATTACGGCGAATTAATTATATGTTATATGTGACGTTGACTTTGAGGTCGAGTCGAGAGTAACTACAGAATTTAGTACTGGAATGTGTTGCAAATTGTACGTTAAGGTAAGAGGGATTGCTTTTTGCATTCTCAATGACTCTAATGTTAATTTCTCTAATTCAAGTGCTTCAAAATTACGTAACTTCGCGTGATATTTTCTATTTTCGTCTCGCTAATTAACTTATCTTATCAGGATCAACAGAAGATGCTAGACATTATCATTAGACGTTGCCCCGTCGCCCGGTAGAATTAACATATTTCCTTTGACGCTGGTGTGACGTGTGGAAAGATCAAAGGACATTTAAGCTCACATTTTAATTAAAATATGAGATTTTAATTATTCAAAAGTTTATGAGCCCAGCAAGCATGCAGCGTTCTAAGTTTTCATCCTGTAATCATATCAGTCCTCGTGGCCTTTGATCCCGTGAAAGCAGGAGTTTTTCGAGTGTATCAAAGCTTGTCTATTTCAGGATTTTACGGTAATATAATTAAAGACTTAGAGATGACATTTCGAATATTTCAGCTCCATGCGGCACGAATTTCGTCCTGAATGCAACCGCAAATCCACAAATGCTCAAGAGCCCTGGCTACGATAGTCAGAATAATTATGGAGCAAATATTCGTTGTAAATGGACCGTGGATGGAGCAAGAGTCAATGATGAAGTTGACATCCGTTTCGTAGACTTGGACGTCGAGTCGAGTCCGGACTGTACTAAAGATCGACTTCAAATACGTGATATTTCTACTTCAGTGAGTTCACGTTCCATTCTTTCTATTAGCAGTCAAAGTAGATACCATTAGCTCTGCATTTTCCTGAAAAGGCTTCATTAGTAACTCTAACAGATCAGTCAACATGTCTCGTGGTTCATTATTTATCACAAATCACAAAGCTACGGCAATGCTAGCTTTAGCTGGGAAATGATAAACTGTTTCACTTCAGCCACTTCACTCAACTCAAGGGAAACTCAGCAGACTAGAACGGAGTTGCAATTATTTTTGAAATATTTCTCAATTCTTAGTTTGACGTAGAAGCATGGGAATTTTTAAAACAAATCTTGCAAAAGTTTTCGTAAGAGTTGACAAAAACTATGCAAAAGTTGATTGAAAGTGGTTTAAACTAGTTTGTCATTTGGAGGTGCACTCAGTCGTCGTGTGAGTTAGCCTTCTGGTGGCTACAGTTCACACACATCAGACGGAGAGCTAAATACGAGAAATGCGATTTGGAAATGAAAAATATAGTTGACGTCAAACATACGGAGAAATCTTGTTAGCAACGATGCGGTTAGGAGAAAGCATTAGCAAAAGTCGCCGCAGGAGTTATTTATTTTAAAGAAAATGTATGATTTGATTTGACTGATAAAATTATGGGTGAAAGTCTGAGACACATCGAGGCTCATTCATTCGTGTTATGTCGGATAAATGAGTTATTCGGTATATTTGCTCTGTTTGCGGTATAAATTTAAAGGAAGGAAAATATATTTCGAATAAATATACATATTTTAAAATAGCTGCAATCTGCGTTAATACCGGTCTGCCAATTCGACTGAAAGCACAAGAGAAAGTGCATGGAAAACAACATAAGAGCTGTATAGTTTTTTAAAAAAGGTCCAATCTCACAAGCATTATAAAAACTGAGCAATCCGTTCTTGTAAAATCATTAACTAAACAGCCAAAATTCTGTGAAACCCAACCTTAAGGCTTGATTACCCATATTTTCTATGACGCAGTTTACCCCACTTATCGAAATGCTTTTATCGTTACTTTTACTTATCTTCGCAGTACACGTCTCCAGAGGGAATTGGCGGTCCAATTCTGTTCAATGGAAACCGAGCTTCTGATTGGCGTTTTAGAAATCTTGGCATTGACACGGTAATCTTCTACTGTCTTTTTGTTTCGTCCTCCTTCATACAATAGTTTCGAGAACTTTCTGTACACGCTTTTTCTGCCATTGAGTGCTCTGCGGCAGTTTGATTGATTAGAATTCATTTGGAGTAGTGCAAGGAAGGCTATTTGTCTCAACGGGACGGGTTTTGGAGCAATTATTCTATCCTAATGGGTTTTTCTTTTTTGTTTTATTACTCTTTGTATATAGGACTCAATTCTACAAAACTACAAGTATTGTGGGTCTCAAGGGCCACCAGACTTCTTTTCTGTTGGACGATCTGTGGAGATTATTTTCGAGACTGATACGAGCGGCTCTGGGCGTGGGTTTCAACTGGAGTACAAAGCCGCAGGTACTTACATTACAGTTGCGGTCACGAATTTTAGAAGCTCCACAAAGCACTTTATGTGTTCATGTCTTCCAAATGATGGTGCCTTAAACGAAATAACATATTAGTGAGTGACAGGCATTTATTCGCTATAGTTAATAAAAATACAGTAAAATGCAATTAGAGCTGAACAATTTTAATTATTGTGATTGCGACTCTAAGGTTACAAAATCCCTACAAGCTAAACATTAGACAGCGTATAGCTTAGATAAGATTTTTTGTAAATTTGGACAGCAACGTACCGATCAGGTTTAACCTAATGTATTAGAATGAGCGTGCATCAAGCTATCTAGATTTAGAACTAGCTGAAGCAAACACATTGCCTATTTGAGATTACCGACTTGCTTTTGCAAACTGTTACCAAATGAAAGACTTAATTACGATACGATAGATTTCAAATTCAGCAGTTTATCTGTGATACTAAAAACCAGTTGGCAGTTCCCGAAAAACAGCTTTTCTGCGTAAATTTGTAATTGTGAATAGTAGAAGATGGGCTCGCGTTTTGAGTCGCCATCCCGAGTCAACCGTATGAAATCGTAAACACGTACGAAAATAAAAAGCGTCTGTACTTAAACCACAGACACCATGAAAAAGTAATTCGTTTCCCGTTGTCAAGTAATCGTCATGCGTTTTCTCCCATGCTAAATAAACCTTGAATATAAGTAGGNCCACAGACACCATGAAAAAGTAATTCGTTTCCCGTTGTCAAGTAATCGTCATGCGTTTTCTCCCATGCTAAATAAACCTTGAATATAAGTAGGACACGAGTCTGCTGAATTACGCCCTATTGTCACATCGCCAAATTGTCACCGTATGTAGACTGCCATTTTTTCTGAAAATTTGCTGACAGAAGCCAAAAAAGCACGCTGGTTTCAGAAAGCTATTATATGAATAGGGTCCCTATGCACAGACAACCTGATGGAACCCAGTATAAATTAGATGTAGAGACCAGATTTCCCTAACGCCGCTGTCTTTCTCGTCGTCGTCGTAGTCGGCGGCGTCCCATAGGCCTTATATTCAAACTTTCTCTTTGCTTTCTCCCAGGCTGTAACCGGACGTATGAGAACAAGCAAGGGCGTCTGTTTAGCCCAGAATGGCCCACGCACTCACCCATCTTCTCAAATTGCCTCCTCGTGGTCCGCTCTAGTAATGGATCCTTTGTTTCACTCTACTTTAATGAATTTCTTATGGAGGACAGTCCGGGATGTACGGAAGCTTACTTTGAGGTAAAGCACTTTTTGAGTTTTTTTTCGGCTAGCCTTTAAGGCGGATTTTCTAAAACCAAAATTCCGCAAGCGGTTTATTTGATAAAAAAGTAAATGGCTAAAAGGGTACCGGTTTATGCTGTAAAAGCGACCCCTTAATGGGATGCCTATTTAATTTGTGACCAAATTGTGAATTTAACCATACAAAAAGTATATTTATGGCACAAAATACAAACTAAGTATGGGTGTATGACGTAATGCTTTCGATACTGATACTGTTGTAATAATACACCCTTAGCCGTTCCGCACAACTACAGACGCGTACTTTGCTTTTTCTGTACTACCCTGGGTCTGGGTTAGAAGTTAGAATTTAGCTTCATACACGCCCTAATGACCCTTTTCTTCAAACGATCTTCAATGTGGATTTTCTTCTACTAAAGCGTTTTTCTTTTTTCAGAAGTTTTTTCCTCGTCTACTCAGAAACGAATCCTTTATAAAAGAAATATAAGTAGGCTTATTGTTGAGTAAACAAGAAATACACTTATTTCAGGGTGATATGAAAGACACACTACAGAACCACTCGTTCTTAGTAATAGACAGTATGGCTTCTGTTTTTGAAATATAAAAGACTCTTGAAACGTATTAGTCTGTGGAATTAGGGTGTTCCTGTGAGGATTCTGTGGGAAATTCGGCAAAGTCTTATATGGCGAAATGGTTCTGAATACGATATTAGATTTGATAATAAAAATTGGGGTTAGGAAAATGGGGTCCATTCGCTTTGAATACTCGAATTTATTATTTAGAAGGCAATAAAACTGGTAATTTCACCTAATTTCGGGCTAAAATTATTCATAGGGCCATTTTGGTATGTTCCAAAGCTATTTCCCGTTTAAGGCGTGAAGCGCTATTACCAGAAATCTTGATTAAATATATCAAGATTTTAAGTATTTATTGTTTTAGATATACGTTAGCCGCTATACTTATATTCGCGTGTATTCGTTTCAATGCCATAAAATATACGAAACATTCGCCCAATTTTTATAGCAATGAACATAAATTCATATTTGTAATCCTGGGTTTTTGCGAAGATTTCCGTAACCAAATTTTCGATAATTTCAAGTTTCGCTTATCAACCCGCTGTTGCTAGGCTCCGCAACATCGTAATTCTTTTCGCTGAACCCTATGCGAGGCAGAATTACAGGTTACTTGAAACGTACATTAAGTATACTTATAGAAAATCTATGCCTGACAGGGACGGAGGGCATAGGGTTTCAGCGGAGAAAGTTCTCGGCTTTCACTTTTGTTCTGCTTGAAACCTGAGCCCTTGTCTCGATACTAAGAAATATGAAAGAAAAGCGCAACAACTATACGGCATTATATAGCTATGCATGCGACTCTGATTTTCGTCTGGAGCATGAGAGTTCAGATTGAATAAGTTTTTCCTCGAATTGGCTTTGTGGTCTGTACATAGGAAAATGGGATTTAATTAGCCAGGCTGCGCAGTATCTATTTTTGGTCTTTTACCTGCCATTTAACCGGCACTTACTACAATTTTTTAACAGTTTGAAATGATATAAATGCCTAAAAAATTAGAAATAATTATTTTAGCTGAAAAAAATACGACTGAGAGGCCCACGCGGATGAATTCTAACGCATCTGTGACAGGGTACGTATTAGGTATGCTTATAGACTGGCATTCCTGACACTGACGACATCACGTCCGGCAATGTCTACCAATTTATGTACGGGAAAGCATGGATTGTCATTTCCTATCGCCCTATTCCAGCCCAACTTGACACTAATGGGCCAACGGCCAAGTTTATTTCCTGTCATGTGGACGGTGTCCAATGCCTTAACTTTCTGAATTCAAACTTTTTCTTGTTCCGTGTTCTTTACTCTAGGTCCGTGAGAATAGCCTGAGTGGTCAACTTTTGGCACGTTACTGTGGTTCGTCGAGGCCTAACCCTATTTTCTCTCAAAGCAACGTCCTATACATCAACTACATCACTAAATTTCATCCGAATCGTGGATTTGATATTACGTATACTACAACTAATGCAGGTGAGTGTCTAATCTACAGCTTGGAAGTAAGCAGCGCTTTCAAAATACGCTTGAATTGACAATGCGGACTCAATTTATTCTACAAACCACAGGATTTTGATTACAAAATCCGTTCCTTTTGAGCACGCTTCAAGAAATCCTGAATCTCATCCGAAGTCCAATCTCGAATTGTATATCTGTAATCTTCAATTGAGCAGGTGTTGGTTGTGGTGGTGATTTGTTCCACACTGGTGGTTCCTTTACTAGTCCAGGCTATCCCGGGAACTACTCTCAGGAAAGTGACTGCAGATTCCGAATTCGGGTTCCAGCGGGACTCCGCATCAACCTACTATTTACCAGTGAGTTTCTGCATTTTGTACTTCATAGTTTGACTTAAAGCCCATATGCAAATTTAAAGCGAAGCTTTAGCTTAGCATGCATAGCGCTTAGCGCTCTGAATTACGCCCAACTCTAGCATCGCACTCGTTTGATTTATGATGGAGTCGGATTACATTACGTTTAAAGCCTGGACTCCCTTTCACGCTTTGACGCTTCCGAACACTTATCTCACGGTTTTGATTACTTTTTCGTGTTTACTTAAAACGGACTACTGCCGGACTCGGCATTCTGCATTGTTTTTGATCTGAAAACTGTGCATCCGCTTTTGTCTATCATCATTTCGAATCAGACTGCCATATCTGTATTGCTTCTATGCACGCTGGTTTGCTTTGCGCAGTAAACTCCTGATGGAGTGCCGTGTCAGTTACGATTAGTTATGCAAATTCGTGAAAATAAACAGTGCATGGGGGTGTGGGTTTTGCGATACTCCGAAACATTAATTCTGCTCCATTTGCTCTCTGTTTCGTAGCAAAATCAGAATATTTTTGCGATTATTTTAGTAAAGTTATGTAAAATGGTCGAATTTATAAAATTTATTCTTGGTGAGCAAATTTTTGCTGTGATGCGCAAATTTTTTAAAAAGTAACAAAAACTGGGAAATTGCTGAAAAGCTTTTTTGTTGTCATTTTAGGCTTCATGGTTGGCGGAGACTGCGCTTCAACGTTCCTGGAAATACTTACCTTGAGTTCTCATGAAATAACGGCGGAACCAACATTATTCACGAGATATTGCCCAGGGGTAACAAAACACTTTATATTGCAACGCATTTAGTAAATATTTACATTATTCTAAATGCTGTTTTTATTTTCTTTAGGATACGCCATCAGCCTTTAGCGGAACTTACGGATATGGCTATTGTCCGCTATAAAACTGGGCGTAACACGACCGGAATGGGATGGCGAGCCGAATTCCGTGGAGTAACTGTCGCTTAAATAAAATTGTTATTACTTAATCTAAAAGTTGCTTAGCATGCAAGGGCGTATTCGAGACCTTATTATTGCAAGTTATAAATATCTGCACGAATTTGTATGTTGTCTGCTTTCACCCTTATGTCTTTTTCTAGAATAAGTCTCAAGCTCATGTGAATTAAAAAGAGAATAAAATGAAGTTATAATGGATTCTAAATTCTACGAATTTGTAATTTCGTGACAAATACGACTACGACTTGTGGAATCGAAAAAGGAGTGATTGATGCGGAAAGATTTCCACCTTGTTTGGCAGACGAGAAGAAAGGGCATGGCGAAAACTTGATTCTCTGACGTCTTGGAGCATTGTCCAATATTCCTTCAGCCATAGATGAAAGTTGGTAAATATATAAATAGATGTGGAAGCTGCGCTACTGGCGAATTCTGCCTCGGTCTTGTCTGCAAATTTCAAAATATTTTCAAAAGCACTTCAGATCAGTTAGCTTAAGCGACTTTAAACAAGGGTTTTGAAAACAATTTAGAGCTTTACTTACCCCATTGCCTGCCTGCTTTGTATTTGTATCAAGTAAACTTTGAAGAGGACAACAGACAACAAAGGCTTTTGTTTTCTCCTTGACTAAAGTTAATAAATGTTAGAGCTTGTTTAAACCTCGTCTATGAAAATTGGTAGTAGGAGGACGGTCAGATCCTGAGCTAAGATAAAAAGAAGGACGGATGATGAGACAAGACAAACGAGCAGGATAAAATTTTGAAAGCTGGCTCATGGATTTCCCTCTAGACAGGAGACAGGGTTTCAAGCGTTTTGATAAGCAACTATTTAGCTAGACTAAAGAGCATTTTCCTCTTCTTGTCTTGTCATTTCAATTTAACAAAACAGACCGGCTAAAAGTGACAACGCGCATATTAATTAAAGTTCTATTAAAATTGACATATTAAAATCTTGCTTGTTATGTTTGGGACTTTGGCGGGCGGCTACGGGTAAAATGACTTTGGCGGGCGGCTACAGGTAAAATTTAGTACTTAAATACGTCAGCAAATCAGGGCTCCTTCGTTGCATCTGCGTTGGCTTAAGCCTAGAGTATTTCAAGTTTACATGCGAATTCAGCTGCTCGAGAGAAAACGTAAAACCGAATCAAAATCCTACAGAATTGCTATAATTTTCGGCTAATTCAAACTTGTGACTAAAGTTGATTCGCATATTTTAAACTAGTCAGGTAAAAGTGTTTTTTCTTAGGTAATTATATAATTAAACGCATTTCACAAATAACAAGAATAAAAAATCATTGAGTCGATCAAAATTTATTGTGAAAACTTGAATATTCATTGGATTGTTCACTTTGCATTAAGGTCATCAATCAAGCCTAAAACTCGTAATCAGGGTCAGGGTGTGTATTAAGTAGTTTGGTATCTTGGCGTTGAACCCTTGTGCTTTTAAAGTTAACCCATATCTCGATTTAAGTATCAATATTGGCATCTCAAACCTAAAATATTGGAATTTCTTAGTCGAAACAAGTTTGTAGCGTAATACGGCGAAAATCTACGGTTCCTGCGCTCCACTCTACCTACCTGCCGTTCTGCCTTTCCACGGATGGAAGGACTTGCTGCTGGCTGACTTTCTCTCAAGCCCAAGAGATTTTCTGAACGGAACGGAGAAAGCAAACTTTCACTCCACTTTCCTGCTTCCTCTCTCATTCAGAATTGGGAATGAAAGCAGAGTGCTTCTTCTTTGTGTTCCGCCGTACACGGTGCTCAGTTGAATTCCGGTTCGATTTCAGCCAAGATACCTTGACAGCTTTTAAGCGCACACGGTTTAACCCTTGAGTCAAATCTTGTTAATCTGAACTTGATCTATCTCTAGAGACTAGAATAAGATAAGCCTGAAGCTTAGACGCAGCTTTGAATTGAATTACCTGTTGTTTCATACAGTGCCGTAGCCTCGAGCTATTGTAAGTACAATGTCAGCTTTAAGGAAAATGCTCTCGTTCTACACCTGGGTTCTTCTAACGTTCTGGATTCAGCGGAATTCTGTGTAAGTCGACATTTTTTCGTAACTTAAAAAATAAGGCGTACTTCTTAAAATTGAAAAATAGAAAACTTTTTAATTTTCCCTGGTGCACTTGCCCTCATAAAAAACTTTTTTCCGCTTGACATCTCAATTAGTTTTAATTTTACTGAGTTTACAAGGCCTAGGCTTAAAAAATAGAAAATGTGTCCTTCTCCGCCGTTTAAAACTTTAGAGTCGTCGTAAACTTAATTTCAGGTCGGGGGATTGCATGTAGCTCAGCTCAGTTGAAGTTAGTCTAAAGTTTTTGAGACACTAATGAAGTCAAGGCGTAGTAGTTGGGAAGGGAAGTAAACTATAGAATTGTAGTAAAGAAAGACCTTTGACTTCATTACAAAAAATTTACATCTCAAGTAGACAAATTAATCCCAGGCCTGAAAATTCTCTTGACGAACAATTAAAAGGATGCCTGGTGTACCTAGGCCCGTATTTCTTGAAACTGACTTCAGCTTCATGCTGGCGTGACGAAGATGCGAGGGCTAGTAGCGAGTGAGTCGACATTTTCTCCTCCGCTGAGACGTTAAGACGAGATAGGAAATGAATGTTTAATGTGCCGTACACACAGATATATACGAGGTGAAAGCGGGGTGTCATGTCAATTGTGCCTCGAAGAACAATTAGCACAGCATCACGTGCATGAAAAATCTGTTTTGGCTGTCATAATTATAAGACTTTTGCTCAGTAGTATAAAACCATCGTTAGAATTTTTAAAAATCAATTTATCGTTTTCTTATTTAAAAACATAAGTAAAACAATTTCGACAACACAATAATCCACCTGTACTAAAAATCAATTTGCCCGCTATTTCTATAGATTTTTCAAAATATAATCAACACCATTTAAAAGGAACTCGATGGTTTTATCCGACAAATTTCCCGAATATTATATTCACCATAAATTTAAAATGGCATGAAAATTTCTTAAAGGTTATTTCTAAGAAACAATTTTTTTAATAAGCGGGAGCCGGAATGGTACCTCTTGACAGAAATGCCTTATTTTAACTGGTTCAAGCTCCATGAACCGGGCATAGTAGCCATTCTGACCCATCGAAGTTTGTAAACTCTTATTTTGTGCACCCCTAACGACAATACCTGCAATCCGACCCCATACTACTGAGGCAGGTTCTTATTCTATGTTTATTCATAGATACATTTCCATATCGCTATATATCTTGAACCATGCTGTATATAATTGTTTAGTAATTAGGTTTAAAATATTAATAAGCACAGCAGTGCTCTACCGAGGCCAAAGGATTGTTTCTAGAGAACATACCTCAAGATCCTTATTATTAGTTTAGGGACTCATCTATCATTCATATACGAAGACAATACTGCAATAGGAGAGCGTGTGCGTCCCTAGAGTACGACGACAGACGAGAAGGAACGGAATAGTCTAACGATGACACAACGAGTGGGTAGCTTACTTATTTAATTATTTATTTCTCCAGGTTCAAATTTTTACATGTTATGAGAAAAAGGTGAAATTCTTAAGAAATACATGAATAATTGAGTACTTGGCGTATGGAAACGAAGAGCTAATTGGCACAAGCTAGAAGGAAAATTATTTTTTAATTGGATGTCAGGCACAATGCCAACTTTATATTCAAAGGCATCATCTGGGAATTCGTCCTAGTTTTCGGTGTTGATTTTACATTTTACGACTTGAAGATTGGGATTTTTTGGAAACGACTGAGTTGGTAGCAACTGTCTGGATGATAAAACGAATTAAATCGAATAAGTATTGTCCCTAAGATTTCGGCTAAGGCGAAGTTAAAATACAGAATGCTTGTGAAACCTAATGTCAGCATTACCATCAAAAATTGGTATATTCATACAGCCTTAAAATTTCTATATGCTCTTGCATACAAAGGTAAATTTGATTCCCGGTAAAAAACGAAAAAGGTTTGGCAGCACAATACAGGGTTTGACGTATTTCAGACCCTCATACATATTGGAATGCTCACACGCTTCGCACAAAAGGGAGGCCATGCTGTTCTACATATTCTACAAGCCGAGTGCTGTGATCATTGATCAGCCTTGGCAGAACATATGTGTTGGCAAGCGTGTAAAAGGGTGAAAGCTGGCTTTCACCAGACGCTTCGTTCGAGTGATTCTTTTCACCAATATTCCAAGTAGTTTTTTAAGCGTGGGTGCTTAGCATTTTCAATGTTTTTTGGCTCTGCTTGTCAAATGCAGGGGCAGGTTGCAGTCAGCAAAGAGGTCAAAGAGTGACTTATTGCGCATTTTACAGGCATGCCCTCGGAGTCCTTGAAAGACAGCAGTGGATAGACCATTCTGGACTGTAATTTTACTAGGAACGGAACACAATTAACGTGTACCGAGTGCTTACCCTTAGCAATGCAAGCATTTAAAGAATTCTAAATATAAATAATACAATGGTAAATAATTGTTTTACTAGCACAATTTCAAGAGTGTTGTACGTAAATTTTACTAGCCTAGGGCGGCGTAGAAGCTAGAGCCAGAGATGTACTAATAAAACATAAATAATTAGTCCGAAAGAAGTTACCGACCTACAAAACTTCACTTGCAGAGTGAAGAGGCTAATGAGACGCAGATGAAAGAGCTAAAGTGTTTTCATTA